>JAVJIF010006746.1:0-65291 GCA_038442645.1 Agave tequilana
GATCTTATGTATATTGTTATATGCTTGGGAATTGTTTGCTCACACTTGTATTCAACCAAGAGAGTCATAGCGGCATCTCAACTCTTATTTAGAGGAATCTTGAGGAGTTAGTCCAGAGCCCTCACTGGAATTCGGCTACACTCTTAGGTATACCTTGGTATTTAACTTAATAGATTTTAGTTTGCATAAATAGTTTAATTCCGCATAATTCACCATTAGATTAGCAAGTCACCTATTCACCCCCTCTAGGTGATTTCAATTGGGATCAGAGCTGGTGCTCTCTGATTTGGGTCTAATAACCTTGAGTTAAAGATCCTCATTTGTAGCTAATCATAATATTTATACACACACATGGATTTCATGTCACCTCCCCACTTTTGATATTCTTAACATCTAAACTTGGAAGGTTAAGATGTCATTGTACTCAAAGCCTTAGGGATTCATGTTTATTTTGTCACTATTGAAGATTCATATTGTTTAAATGGCAAATATCTAAAGGCTAATGCAAAAGCCATCCATGCTTTAAAGTCAACCCTAAATGATGAATATTTATTTAAGTTTGTAACTTTGATTCGGCTTTGTAGTATGGAATACTATAGTCTCCCTTGACGAAAAAAAGCAATATTATGCGAGGAGGACTCAGATGATGGAAGTGATGCTCCAACTTGTGCTACATGGTCCAAGGGGATAACCCCCTGAGGTAAACTCTGAATCCGAGTTAGAAGAAGATATTGACATGTCTTATGATGAGCTTGAATCATTTTGTCAACAACTTCTTGAAAAATTGAGTCGCTTAAAAAGGATAATAAGAAAATGAAAAATAAATTTGATGCTTATTAAAAGAAAAAGATTCTTTTTAAAATAAATTGGAATGCATTTCAAGAGAAAATGAAGTGTTAAAAAAAGGATAATATTTCTTGAACTCTAAATTGACGATCTTTGTGAAGGAAATACTTCTTTGAAAAAATAAGATTATTTGGTAGAAAAAGAAAAGGAAATTGCTTTGAATGAAAATAACTCTTTAAAAAGAAAAATTGTTTCAATGGAAAAGGAAAATGTTTCTAAAAAGAACAATGTTGATTCTCATTTTCACCATGCTTTTCTTGCCACCATGATAAAAATGAGATTAAATTTTAAAAAATAGAATAAATTGTTTGAGCTCAACTTTGAGCAATGTATTTTTAACCATAATAGATTGGAAACCTATTTCAAAAGAAAAAGCTCCACCATGTAAATGCACATCACCACGGCACACATATGCACACTTTGCTTATCATGATCACACTCATCCTCATGTACATTCTAGAATGTACAAGTGTACACATTGCGGCCGCAAAGGCCATTAGAAAAATTTTGTTATGACAAGGTAAATTCTATTAATTTTGCTAATAAAAATGTTTGAGTTCGAACAATGCTAACCCCATGGACACAAAAGAAAATGGGTACAAAGTCTCCACCTCTTGTATTTGATGTAGGTGTGGGCTCTACATGACGTGAGAGATTTGATGCCTTGGTTGGGGATGCATGGCTAGATGGACATACCAAATTATGCACGCTATCAAGATAGTTTAGGTGGGGAAGACCACCATGTTTGGAGATATAGAGAGGGCCTAATGGTTTTGATAACTATCTCTAAACTTCTATTTTATTTACATGCTTTTACATTAATGATTTTAGCATGTTCATATTTTGTATTTATGCTCATAAGGTGAATGCTTGTTTAGATGTAGCTTTCATTAAAACTGTGTCTATATTTGTAAAGTAGTGAGCAATATTTGATTCTAATGTTTGTACTTCATTACTCATTTGTACTCATTTTCATGTACATGTATAGCCTAATTTGATGATTACTTCATTTATACTTGTTTTGCCTAATTTTGTGCATGTTTTACTTCATATATATGTAATTCTTATTCAAAAAAAATAATAAAATACATGTATACCCTGAGTCTCTTGCCTCATGCAAATTATATCATAGATTCTTTTGTGTTTAGGATATGTATGTATAATTTTAGTTTTTGATAGAACATACATATGCCTTGAAGTTTGTTTTAATGAAAATAAATTTTTATGTTTTGATAAAAGAAAATTATCGTTTATCTTGAGGCACATTGATTATTCATGAAAATGTATTTACATGATTTTGTACACTCAGTTTTACTTATGACATTATCTTCATGAAAAGTTTGAGCTATAGATTCGAGTGTCAATACTTATGTATTGGTATGATTCATGATATATATATGTTTTGTTTCCGACTTGAAGGTCTTTAATTAGTGTTTCAAAAATTACTCTAAAATAGTTATTTATTGTTCAATTAGTAGTATTTCAAAGTATGCTAAAATATTTTAAACGTATTTTTGAAAATCCCTACCAACCTTTAAGGGCGGATGGATGGGCGACCATGCCTGTATGCCTTATTGAAATCTTTTATCATATGCATAATAGTGTGGTTAGGTATGAGTTATACACATGAACTTCATGAAATTATATTTGTATACTCATATGTTTTCTTATATAGTAGCTTCAAATACAAATAATATCAATTTCATTTGGTATTTTTCATTTTTCATACATATATAGATTTGATTGTGCCTGATTTATAATCTTTACATGTTTAAAGCACAAATTATGTTTATGCTAAGATTGACTTAAATCTTATTTTCAATTGGTATCTCAATGGTATTTTAATGAGCTTATGCATTATTTCTATTGGCATTTCAATGGTATCAATATAATTCAATTTTACCTTTTAATTGATATCAAAATGTACAATATACTTCTATTGGTATCTATATGGTTTCGATTTCATATTGATATCAAAAAGATTTACTTTTATTTGGTATCAAAATTGTAATCACTAGAGGGGGGTGAATAGGTGACTAGCTAATCTAATGGTGAATTAATGCGAAATTAAAACTATTTATGCAAGCTAAAAACTATTAAGCTAAAACACACCAAGTTAAATAAGAGTGTAGCCGAATTCCGACGAAGGGCTCTGAACACTCCTCAAGATTCCTCTAGATAAGAGTGAGGTGCCGCCATGGCTCTCTTGGTTGAACACAAGTGTGAGCAAACAATCCCCAAGCATAAAAATTAAGCACAAGTATATCAAGCAAGTAACGATAAGGCAATGTAAGCATGCAAGATATAAACACAAGTAAGAGATAGAGAGAGCAACCGCAAACACGGGAGATGTTTTGAGGTTCGCAACACCTTTGCTCTACGTCCCCGCCTTCAACACTATGAAGGATTTCTACCTGGATCACTTGGGTCGCAATACCTATAACGAGGTACACTAGAACTCCTGGACTCACTAGTCCTCTCTTATTCCCGCAAGAACTACACACCACAAGCACACCCGCTTGTCGAGGCTGCACCTCTACACCAAGCTCTCACTAGAACTCAAAACAACGCGAACTCGCAAGTCCGCCTCCTCAAATACAAAGTAGAAACACTTTGGTGATCGAAACACTTTGATCACCTCAAACACTCTCACAATAAAGATCCTATAGGATGTAGCAATGGATAGCTAAAATGTATGTGAGAAAAACTAGGAATGATTTGGTGGTGAAAACTCAATAAATCTTTTACCAAACACTCTTGAAAACTCTCCTTTTGATATGGAAGTATTTGGTCTAAAACAAGTGGAGATAAACACTTTGAAGTGTATAAAAACTAGCTTAAAATCCACTTGAAATCTTGTAGAAAACAGTCCAAGGAACCCTAATATATAGGCATCCAAAAACTAACTGTTGGGGTCCAATCAGCAGTCTGGACTGCTGGCGGTCAACCGTCGGTCGACCGTTGCCTGGAAAATGACCTAGCGATCGACCACGACGGGGGACTCTCTGGCGGTCGACGTCGGTCGACCGGCCTAGGGTGCACGTTTGGCACATAGGTCGACGCCCGGCCAACCAACTTCTGGACCGGTCGACCGGCCGGTAGACCGGCAGAAGGCCAGTCTAGCACATTATAGGATTTAAAACATGTCATTTTACCTTCAATAAATCCCATAAATTCTCTAAAAATCGACACAAAAATAAGTTCAGTAAATACTTTGATATACAAACTTGTTTGAGTAAAAATCAAACATGTTACAATTATTTTGAACATTTTTGTAATATGGAAGTTTTACCTAAACAAAAATCTGTATTTTTCCAAAATGATTTTTTCAAATTGAAACCAATTTTCAAAACTCCTCCAAAATATAAAATAAGATATTTTAAAATCTTTAAAGCTTAGTGTGTATGGATATGATCCACTATACATATATGATGAAATATTGTAGGTTGACATTAAGCTCTAAATAAGGTTGATAAAACATATGTATAAAAAATCAAGCCGGTATTTTTCTAAAACGAAAACTCTATAATGAAAACACATATAAATCTTGTGTGTGAGTGTATATGATACTTGAGCAATCCACCAACTAATCTATCTTTATTATCATCTAAAAACAAAATCTTACTACAAACAAACCTAGACACAAGTCTTCTCTTAAAGGTCTTCTTCTTCTTGGACTTGGTCCAAATCTTGATCCAATGAGTTAGACTCCTCGTGAGTACTTGATGTGATCTTGATGCACAAGCTCTTGAATCAACACGTGCTAGTGATCGTGGGAAAAACCGCACACAAAAAAGTGTATGTTTTGAAATCAAGATTTAAAGTGTGTGTGCTTTGGCTTCCTCGATACTTCTGTATAGCATAGAGGCTAAAACGAATCGAATTACAAGGACGGGAGGCGATAGAAGATTTACCGGTTGATTCACATGTGTATGAAGATTCTTCAAAGTTTTAAAGAATGAAAAGAAAAGAAACAAAGAATAAAAAGAGAAGTGTACGGTGGAAACAAAGAAGTGGGAAACATAAAAAAGAATGGTTTTTGTGATTTTAATATTTCTAAAACAAAGTGAAAAGAAAGAATACTCACGGCTACTAGCTACTATTGGCCCAAAGGTTACACTCTCCATTTATAGTTTTGATGATAACAAATTATATAAAAGCTATTTGGTATTAATAAAGATTCTAGAATGAATTTCAGATTTGTACAAGTCTTGATGGCTTTAGATTTCTAAAAGCATGTTGCAAGGTTGATGGCGCTAAAAGCATGTTGTAAGGTTGATGGCGCAAGAGGAACTCTTTCATAGGAGAGGAGGCTCTAGCTCGGCAATGCGGTTCAGAGACACCTTCCTATATAGTTTTACTTTTGTTAGTTTGTTAAAGGATAGTATATAGTGTTAAAGCTCAATTTCCCACACACAAAATTGCATGTTTTTAAAAGATTATTTTTTGTCTCTTGTGTAAAATACTTAATAGATTTATTCAGTATTTGCAAACTCAGTTTATATTTTACAAAGTCTTGACAAAAATCATTTTTGAAAATAAACATATCTTCAAAATATTTCTACTCAAAATTTGTTTTGACTTGTTGCGTTGACGGACGGTCGACCGGCTCTATTACATGTCAGAACGGTCGACCACAGTTCTGACCCTTGGGTGCGTCCATGTGTGCACATCATCCGATCGACCACGGGCGGTCGACCGTACCCCATGTCGGGCGGCCGGGCGATCGACCGACTCACTGTACCCAAACTCTCTGTTTGGGACGGTCGACCGGGCGGTCACCCGGAGCCTGCCAACGGTCAAAAGGTTTTTGAAAACGATCAACCGGCCGGTTGACCGTGAGTCATCTTTCTGCCAAACGGCTAGTTTTTTAAACATGATTTGAAACGTGGTTTTAATCTTGAAACTTGGTTTTAGGCTGGTTTTGGGTCTTATCCTTCCTGATAGTCAAAATAAATATTTACCCTTAATCCCTACCTATATCCTATAAATAGGGGTGGATGGGATTGAGGAGAGTCACAACAACATTTGCAAAGAAATCAAAGTTGAATATTCTTGAAAGAAGTTTCATTCTCAGTTTTTGTGCTCTAATCTCTGATTTTTCTCTAAAGTTTTTGAATCAATCTCTCTTCTACTTTGTTTATTTTTCACTACAAAACCTTGAGCTTCAATCATATATATTATTTTCTAAGATTTTGTAAAGAAAAGTTTTTCAAAAGAGAGTGCGGTCTTTGATCACTAAGTGATTATTGTATTTGTGGCTCCACTACTCTGAACTAGAGGAGTGTGATTGAGGAGTTGGGTACTCCCTAAAGTTGTAATCCTTTGTGGAAATTCTAGTAGATCAAAAATTCTTCTGGGTGAAGGGGGACGTAGAGCTGGGTGCTCGAACCTCGAAACAAATCTTTGTGTTTGCGATTAGTTTACTTGTGTTGTTTACTTTCTATTCATGCATTTTATATTGTCGATCTATACTCTCACAACAAGATTGCATTGCGCACCTCAAAACTCTTATTTAGAGGAATCACGAGGAAGGAGTTCAGAGCCCTTCACGGGGTATTCGGCTTTTAATCTTGCTTTGAGTGATCGTTGCATTATCTCATTTTTAAATTAGTGCATTGATTAGCATAATCACCTATTCACCCCCTCTAGGTGATTTCAATTGGTATCAGAGTTAGGACTCTAGTTTTGGCTTCACATCCTTAGAGAGATCCTATAAATCGCTAATCACTATTTTCATATCTTCATTCATACACTAGTAAAGATGGCCAATAACATTAAGACCTCTCCCAAATTTGATGGACTCAAATTTTCCATATGAAAAGTTAGGATGACACATTTTTTGCAATCTCTAGGTAGCTGAGTTGCTAAGTCTTTGACCAAGCCTTTTAGTGAACCCGTAGGTGTGGAGGACACTTGGTCCGATCTTATCTCCAAGAAAGTTGATGCTAATTCGAAGGCTCAAAATGCCTTACTTTTAGCATTGAATGAGGATGACTTAACACGGGTTATCCATTGCAAGTCCGCCTATGAGATTTGGCAATACTTATTTGTCACTCATGAGGAAATATCACAAGTCAAGAGAGCTAAAATTCATCTCTTGCATTCCCAATATGAATGCTTTAAAATGTAAGAAAATGAATATATTGATAATATGATTACTAAGTTTACTAAAATCACAAATGCTCTTACTTCTCTAGGTGATGAATCAACAACGACCAAAAGGTGCGTAAGGTGATTCGTGCTCTCCCTTCATCATGGGAAATCAAAGCTACCACCTTGAAGGAATTGAATGACAAAGACGAGATGGAGCTCATAAGTCTTATGAAAATCTAAGACTCATGAGATGGAGAAAAGGCTAGAGAAGAAGCGGCGCCTAAAAAAAAGTCTATTGCTTTCAAGTCCACCTCCACCATCTACGGTGATGAAGAAAATGAAGAAGATAATGAAAAGCTATCTCTTCTTGTGAGAAATGTAAAAAGAATGTACCACAAGAATAAGCTCAACCACAGAAGGCGATGGGAAGGGAAGGAGGAGAAGAAGATCACATGTTACAACTGTCGGAAAACCGGACACATCATGCCGATTGTCCAAATTTCAAGAAAAAGATATCTTCCTCCTTGAAGCAAAAGAAGCCGTTTGTAAAGAAGGTGTTCAAAGCTCTGGGATTCAGAAAGTGAATCCGAAGATGAAGTTGACACGGCTAATGTGTGTTTCATGACAAACACACCTAAGATAACTACCGAACCATATGATGATGATAGTGAAATAAGTAAAGAATTGTATTACAAGCTTTATTGAACTTTCAGAAAGTTTTGATTCTAAAAGGAAGAAGATTGTTTAAAATTGAAAAAGGAAAATGAAATGCTTAAAAATCAAATTGCTATTTCTTCAAAGAAAAGGATGAATTATCTTCCACTCTTATTTCAACACAAAGAGATTTTGATGCCTATAGAGTTGCTTGCAAAGCTAAATATCCTAAAATTGATGAAAATGAGCTTTCTATGTTACAAACTAGAATAAATGATTTGAAAAATGTTTTAAAAGAATGTGCTTTTAATAATATAAATTAGAAGAATGTTTTCAAAGAAGCACGCATACTCCACATGTTAAACATGATAAAACATCTCATGCTAAAACTCCACATGTTCATCATGCCAACACATTACATGTCAATCATGCAAAAACACCCATGCTAACAAATCACATGTTCATAAACCACATGCTCATTATGCTTTAAATATGAAAGAATTTATAAATGTACTTATTGTGGCCAGAATGGTTATTTAACAAAATTTTGTTATGATTATAAATAGTACTAATAATCATGTTTGGGTTCGAAATACTAACGCATTAGGACCCAAGAAAATATGGGTACCAAAATCAAGCTTTAAATTATTTGATATAGGTACACACCAAGACTCCAAGACGTAAGGAGCGGTGGTACCTTGATAGTGGTGCTCAAGGCATATGACATGAGACATCAAAAATTTCGCAACCCTATCGAGGTACGTTGAAGGTGGCACCGTCACCTTCGGAGATGACTCCAAGGGCACCATCATCGGTATATATAACATTAAGATTGATACATCTCCTTTAATGAAAAATGTAGTTCTTATTGATGGGTTTAAACATAATTTACTCAGTATTAGTCAACTATGTGATCATGGTCTCAAAGTTATTTTGATGAATCTTCTTGCCAAAATTTTGATTGTAAAACCAATGAATGCATTCTCACTAGATTTTATGAAAATAATATCTATATTATTGATATGCTTAATTTGGATTGCATTACAAAATATTTAAATGCTTTTGATGAGATTTCATGGTTATGGCATAGAAGATTAGGCCATGCCTCTTTAATCATCTCTCTAGAATAAATTCTAAGGAATGGTGAAGGGTATTCCTATTTGAAGTTTGAAAAAGACGCATTTATCGTGGGTGCCAAATTGGGAAACAAACCAAGTCTTCTTTCAAACCAATCAAGGATATCATGACATCTAGGCCATTAGAATTGATTCACATGGATCTTTTTGGACAACTAAAACTAAAAGCTTAAATGGAAATAGATATGTTTGGTTTTAGTTCATGATTTCTCTTGTTCACTGGATTTTTTTTGGAGCATAAAGATCAAACTTTTTCACATTAAGACTTTTCGAAAAAAGGTTGAAAAAGAAAAAGGATTTTTGATTTTACGCATAAGAAGTGACAGAGGTGGTGAGTTGTCAACCAACTCTTTATGACTTATTGTGATGAAAAAAGAATTAAGCATGAAATGTCATGTCCTAGAACTCCATAACAAAATGGAGTAGTTGAACGGAAGAATAGAACTCTTCAAGAAATGGTTAGGATTATGATAAGTGAATACGGGCTCCTCAATACTTATGGGCCGAGGCCGTAAACACCGCATGTATATATCGAACCGAATTTACTTGTGCAAAAATACTTCCAAAACTTCTTTTGAAATTTATCATTTAAGAAAACTAAATGTTTCATACTTTAAAGTTTTGGATGCAAGTGTTTTGTTTTGAATACCAAAGATAATTGGGCAAATTTGATGCTAAGGCTTTGAAGCAATCTTTGTTGTCTTATTCTAGTACTAACAAAGCCTATAGAGTGTTCAATAAATCATCTCTTACTATTGAAGAATCTATGCATGTAAATTTGAGGAATCTAATACATTTGTTGAGAATGTTGTAAGAAATGGACTCATTAGGTGAGGACATGGAGAAAATATCCTTGAAGGACTCACCCATCCAAGAAGACAAACAAGAGCCTAGTGGTGAAGTTCAAAAGGATGAAGTGGAACCATCACAACAACTTCCTAAAGATTGGAGTTGCGCCTCAAACCATCCCAAAGATCTCATCATAGGTGATGTATCAAAGGGTAACCACTCGCTCCAAACTCCATGATTTGTGTGGGCATATGCATTCATATCTCATTTTGACCAAAAATATCCTCGAAGCCGAGGTGACTCATATTGGTTGCTTGCTATGCAAGAAGAGCTCAAGCAATTTGAGCGCAAACAAGTTTGGCATCTTTTATTAGACCCCATGATAGACTAACAATTGGTACTAAGTAGATTTTAGGAACAAGTTGGATGAGCCAGGTAATGTTGTTAGGAATAAGGCTAGGTTAGTGGCTCAAGGTTACACTCAAGTTGAAGGAATCGACTTTGAGGAGACCTTTGCACCCGTAGCACGGCTAGAAGCCATACGGATCACACTAGCTTATGCATCCTATAAAAATTTTAAACTTTTTCAAATGGATGTAAAAGGCGCATTTTTAAATGGTTTTATTGATGAGGAAGTATATGTTGAACACCCCCCCGTTTTTGTGAATCATATACATCCAAAATTTGTTTTCAAATTAGATAAAGCATTGTATGGTTTAAAATAAGCTCCAAGAGTGGTACGAAAGGCTTTCTAGTTTTCTTCTATCAAATAATTTGTTAAAGGCAAAGTAGATACCACATTATTTACTAAACATATTGGTAGTGACATTCTTATAGTACAAATATATGTTGATGAGATAATCTTTGGTTCTACTAATGAATTACTTTGCAAGGAGTTTGAACAATGTATGCAACGTGAATTTGAGATGTCATTGATGGGTGAATTGAACAATTTTCTTGGACTCCAAATCAAGCAAATGCGTGATAGGATCTCATATGTCAAGCCAAGTACTCTAAGGAACTCATCAAGAAATTAGGCTTGAAGACTCAAAAATTTGCAACACTCTCATGGCTTACCACCACCAAGCTTGACAAGGATGACCAAGATAAGAGTGTTGACATAAAATTATACAGAAGCATGATTGGCAATTTGTTTATATTAACGGCTAGTAGGCCGGAGTATTATATTTAGTGTGTTTGTGCTAGATTCCTATCATGTCCCAAAGAATCTCATAAGTGCGGTAAAACGCATTATTCGTTATATAAGGACACTATTGGGATGGGTCTATGGTTCTGAAGACCGGGCAATTCTTAATGACGAGTTTTCAGATGCCGACTATGCGGGTCGTATAGTGGATAGGAAGAGTACTAGTAGAACATGTCAATTTCTTGGTAATTGTCTTATTTCATGGTCTTCCAAGAAACAAAATTCGGTAGCCCTCTCAACTACCGAGGCGGAGTATGTTGCGGTGGGGGCATGTTGTGCTCAAGTCCTTTGGATGAAACATACTCTCCTTGATTATGATTTGCATTATGACCATATCAAAATATTATGATAATACTAAGTACAATTCATATGACTAAGAATGCAAATCAACATAGTAAGACCAAGCACATTGAGATTCGATATCACTTCCTTGGAGAACATTTGAGAAAGGTAATATTGATATTGATTATGTTTCTACTGATTTTCAACTTATCGATATTTTCACTAAATCACTTGATTTCAATAGATTTTCTTTTATATGTGGTGAAACTAAATGTTTGTGTTATTGACTAAAGAAGTTTTCTTATTATTATATCCTTTTTGATGTATGACAAAAAGGGGGAGAACTATGTGTGTCATTATGTATTATGCTTTATGTTTTATTATGCTTTATGTTTTGTGTTTCGGTTTCTTTTTCAAATTCTCAAATAATAAGTTGCTTTATACTTTTTTAATATAGCATTATTTGAGGGGGAGTTTTACCTCCCTTCTATTTCTTGTGTTATAACTTATATGTTTTGTCATCATCAAAAGGGGGAGATTGTTAGCCCAAAAGGTTACACTCTCCATTTATATACGTTTTAATGATAATAAACCATTAAAAGCTATTGGTACTAATAAAGATTCTAGAATGAATTTCAGGTTTGTACAAGTCTTAATGGCTTTAGATTTCTAAAAGCATGTTGCAAGGTTAATGGCGCTAAAAGCATGTTGCAAGGTTGATGGCGCAAGAGGATCATTCATAGGAGAGGAGGCTCTAGCTCAGCAATGTGGTTCAGAGACACCTTCCTTTATAGTTTACTTTTGTTAGTTGTTAAAGGATAGTGTATAGTGTTGAAGCTCAATTTCCCACACACATAAAATTGCATGTGTTTTTAAAAGATTATTTTTTGTCTCTTGTGTAAAAATACTTTAATAGACCTATTTTAGTATTTGCAAACTCAGTTTACTGTATTTTACAAAGTCTTGACAAAAATCATTTTTGAAAATAAACATATCTTCAAACATTTCTACTCAAAATTCTGTTTTGACCTGTTGCGGTCGACCGGACGGTCGACGGTGTATTACAGGTCAGAACGGGTCGACCGCGCGGTCGACCGCAGTTCTGACCCTTGGGCGTGTGCATGTATGTACGTCATCCGGTCGACCGGGCGGTCAACCGTACCCCATGTCGGGCGATCGGGCGGTCGGCCGACTGACTGTACCTAACTCTCTGTTTGGGACGGTCGACCGGGGCGGTCGCCCGGAGCCTGCCAACGGTTAAAAGGTTTTGAAAAAACCGGTCGACCGTGAGTGGTCTTTCTGCCAAACGGCTAGTTTTTTAAACATGATTTAAAACGTGATTTAATCTTGAAACGTGATTTTAGGCTGATTTTGGGTCTTATTCTTCTTGATTATTCAAAAAAACATTTACCTTTTAATCCCTACCTATATCCTATAAATAGGGGGTGGAGGTTTGAGGAGAATCACAACAACATTGCAAAGAAATCAAATTTGAGTATTCTTGAAAGAAGTTTCATTCTCAGTTTTTGTGCTCTAATCTCTGATTTTTCTCTAAAGTTTTGAATCAATCTCTCTTCTACTTTATTTTATTTTTCACTTACAAACCTTGAGCTTCAATCCTATATATTATTCTCTAGGGTTTGTAAAGAAAAGTTTTTCAAAGAGAGTTTGTGGTCTTTGATCACTAAATGATTATTGTATTTGGGCTCCACTACCTCTGGACTAGAGGAGTGTGATTGAGGAGTTCGGTACTCCCTAGTGGTTGTAATCCTTTGTGAAAATTCTAGTGGATCGAAAATTCTTCTGGGTGAAGGCGGGGACGTAGAGCTGGGTGCTCGAACCTCGAAACAAATCTCTGTGTTTGCGATTGATTACTTGTGTTGTTTACTTTCTATCATTCATTCTTATATTGTCGATCTATACTCTCACAATAAGATTGCATTGCGCACCTCAAACTCTTATTTAGAGGAATCACGAGGAAGGAGTTCAGAGCCTTCACGGGATATTCGGCTTCTAATCTTGCTTTGAGTGATTGTTGCATCATCTCATTTTTAAATTAGTGCATTGATAGCATAATCACCTATTCACCCCCCTCTAGGTGATTTCAACTATAATGACTCCACCAACATGCTAACCTCTTAGTGATAGTTACCTCATATGTATCATTGGCCATCACTAGGCCTTGGTTCAAGAGTGATACAAAGCATGGCCCATAATAACTCATCACAACCCAACTCAACAAACAAGTGCAAGCTACACTTAAACCATCAAAACTATAGAAAAGTAAACATGGAGTAAAGTAATGTTAGCTTGTTAGTGGTTAGGAAGTTAGAGTGTTAGATCCATCATCATGAGCCGTCAATGCCCCTTGCAAGAGTAAGGCCCAACCGAGGCTATTAGATTCATGTGTATTATCAAATAAGAAGTTAGACTAGTTGATGGTTAGTAGTTAGTTGCCATGAGAGAAAAGACTAGCTACAAATGTAAAAGAGATTAGAGAGAAGAAAACATAGAGAGGTAAAGAGAGCACCTTTCATAGATTGTCACCTTCTATTACAAGCACTCTTGCATTCCAAGCATATACCACTCTCTCTCCCTATTACAAGATCTACAAAATGAAAAATACAATGAGGAAGAAGAACTAACCTAAACTAAACTACCCTAAACTATAACATGGAATGAAAATACTCCTAAAACTGTATATCCCCTACTCTGGAACCCAGTGGGTATTTATAGCCACCAGGAAGAGGGGGGCCACGGGACAAACCCTGGCCAAAACGCGGCCGCGGCGCGGCCATAAAGTGGTTGCGCGGCGGCGCTTTGAGTCGCGCGCTGTCTTGTCTGTCCCCTATCAGCTTCTGTGACCGATTTTTGGTTTGCAGCCCCAGATTTTGACAGAATCAGCCTCCTAGGTCAATGTCTATCTTAATAGGCCTTTAATCACCAATTAAATGATGGTTTAGAGTATTCTTCTTCATTGCACACCATGGACCTACAATCAAGCAAGTAAAGTTTTATTAGCAGAATTTAATACGAAATAAATGTGAAGATGTGATAAAAATTATGCAAAATTAGAGACTAATCAGCTAGCTCCAAAACTTGACTTTAAACTCTTTGTTGAAACTAAGCACCTACTAAGATCTTGATCCAATATCTGAGACTTAATTAAGCACAAGATCATTAGTACTATAACTAAATGAGTTAATCATCATCAAAACTAGAGCGATGGGCCTTTGAGCCAACAAAAATTTACCATATATTTCAATTGGTATCAAAAATATTTACCTTTTATTTGGTATCAAAATTTACCATATATTTCAATTGGTATCAAAATATAAAATATTTTACTTTCTTTGGTATCACAATTTACAAATGTTTCAATTTAAATTGGTATCAAAATTTTCAATTTCATTTAGTATCAAATATCTTGTGATATCTTAAAATTTTGTTTACTTACAAGTGATATCTCAAAATTTGATTTAAGAAATTCAAAATTTGTCTTTATAGTGATGATTAAAAATGTGTTGATTTATATTGCCTATATGCAATGGGAGCTTAACATCTCTTTTATATATAGATTCATGTTGAGTGTATCTTATATTGAGGAGCTTGACATCTCTTCTTTATGTGATGCACGCGTGTAGGGGGAGTTTTACATCTCCACTTATACATTGCATATTATGTTTTATGTGAGTTAGAGTTTTGTCATCCCTTCTTCATGTAATGCATGTATACAGGAGAGCTAACTTTACGCCTTCCTCTTCATGAATATATATCGCATATATATCCTTATCATTGATTTATTTTTCACCCATTTGTTGATGCTTGACAAAAAGGGGGAGAATGATTTTGAGTTTATATATGCATATTTCCTTTTTGAGTTTATGTTTATACAAAAAGGGAGAGATTTTGAAAGTTTATACAAAAGAGGGATAAAGTTTTCTGGAAGAAGAATCCTTGATTTATGCATGTTTCTCTCACTTCGTTTATACATATATATATTTGTTTAGTTTTATGCACTTCATTGAATATCTATATGTTTAGTGTTATGCATGAGTTAAGGGGGAGCTTTTATGAAGCTTGACTTTAATCCATGCATATATAACCCATGAGTTTTGTCATCATCAAAAAGGGAGAGATTGTTGGCCCAAAGGGCCTTCGCTCTAGTTTCAATGATGATTAACTCATGTAGTTATAGTACTAATAATCTTGTGTTTAAATTAGTCTCAGATATTTGATCAAGATCTTAGTTGGTGTTTAGCTTCAACAAAGAATTTAAAGTTAAGTTTTGGAGTTAGCACGTGTTGATTCAAGAGCACGCGCATCAAGATTGCATCAAGTACTCAAGAGAAGTCTAGCTCATTGGATCAAGGTTGGACTAAGTTAAGAAGAAGAAGAAAACCTTCAAGAGAAGACTTCCAAGAAGACTTGTGTCTAAGTTTGTTTGTAGTAAGATTTTATTTTTAGATAAAATGTAAAGGATAGATTAGTTGGTGGATTGCTCAAGTTCATATACACTCACACACAAGATTTATATGTGTTTTCATAAAAGAGTTTTGTTTTAGAAAAATACCGGTTTGATTTTTAAGCTTCAAAATATATATGTGTTTTATCGAAACCTATTTTAGAGTTTAATATCAAAAATATAGATATTTTATTATATATGTGTATTAGATCATATCCATACACACTAAGCTTATAAAGTGTTTAGAATATCTTGTTTTTGTATTTGGAGAAGTTTTGAAAAAATCAATTTTGGAAAATACAGATTTTTATTTAAGGCAAAACTTCTATATTACAAAAATAGTTCAAAATATTTGTAACATATTTTGAATTTTACTCAAATATGTTTGTATATCAAAGTATATCAATGAACTTATTTTTATAAAATTTATGAGAATTTATGAGATTTTATTGAAGGTAAAAAGTCAAGTTTTTTATCCCTGAAAATTGCTGGACTGGCCTTCTGCCGGTCGACCGAGCCAGAAGTCGGTTTGCCGCACCGGTCAACCAACGTGCACAAACGTGTACGGCCAAGGGCCGATCGACTGCACGGTCGACCGTCAGAGAGTCTCTGCTCTCTGGAAATGGCCCAGTCGACCGGGCGGTCGACTGCTGGGTCATTTGCCAGGCAACGGTCGACCAGCCAGTCGACCGCTGGCTCAACGGTCAGAAATCTGACCGTTGGCCGGTCGACCGGGCGGTCGACCGCTAGCAGTCCAGATTGCTAATTTGGACCCCAACGGTTAGATTTTGGAGGCCTATATATTAGGGTTCCCTTGGACTGTTTTCTACAAGATTTGAAGAGAGTTTTTGGGCTAGTTTTTCCTACCTATATCAGTAGTTTTATCTACATGTTTTAGAGCCAATATTTCCAAATCAAAAGGAGAGTTTATCAAGAGTTCTCAAAAGTGATTTCTTGAGTTTTTTACCACCAAATCAATCCAAGTTTTTCTCACATATACTGGAGCTATCCATTGCTACATCCATCCTATAGGAGAGTTATTGTGAGAGTGATTTTAGGTGATCAAAGTGTTTAGATCACCAAAGTGTTCATTCTTGTTTTGAGGAGACGGACTTGCGAGTTTGTATTGTTTCGAGTTCTAGTGAGAGCTCGGTGTAGAGGTGCGGCCTCGGCAAGCTAGTGTGCTTGCGGTGTGTAGTTCTTGCGGGAACAAGAGAGGGACTAATGAGTCCCAGGAGTTCTAATGTGAACTCGTTGTAGGTGTTGCGGCACCAAGTGATCCGGTGGGATCAGTTTATAGTGGAAATCCTTCATAGTGTTGAAGGCGAGGACGTAGAGCAACGGTGCTCGAACCTCGAAACAAATCTTCCGTGTTTGCAATTGCTCTCTCTATCTCTCACTTGTGTTTATATCTTACATGCTTATATTACTTTCATCTTTATATGCTTGATATATCTTATGCTATATTGTTATATGCTTAGGGATCGTTTGCTCACACTTGTATTCAACCAAGAGTGCCATAGCAGCACCTCAACTCTTATCTAGAGGAATATTGAGGAGTTAGTCCAGAGCCCTTCACCGGGAATTCGGCTACGCTCTTAGGTTATACCTTGTGTGTTTAGCTTAATAGTTTTTAGTTTGCATAAATAGTTTTAATTCCGCATTTATTCACCATTAGATTAGCTAGTCACCATTCACCCCACCTCTAGATGATTTCACAATTGATTTTCACTAATCTCACCATATCCAAATTGAGTTTGTCGTTGCCACCTGCAACCTTACCCAACTCCAATATCAATTGTAAGTTTCCAACTTCAACTCAGCTATCCAAAACAGAATGCACCTATACATGCGTTCCCATAACTTCACCTGAAGAGAAATACCATACGAGCCGACCAACGAACGTCTCTCCCACTCAGTAACTTCATGGAACTCTATTCCAAATGACCTCAAGAAGAACCTATCATGAGCCAACACTGACTGGCTCTCTCCAGTCCACATGCCTTCGAGATGGTCCAATCAATCTGAGTGGAGCACACCAAACACCATCATCGGCTTCAACAAATTGGATGCACACCCCCTTATTCAACCTTAATCATCTTCTCATCAGAAGATCAACTGTTTATCGAGATCACAATACTTCATCTCTACGTGAAGTCCAACTCTTCACCTCTACGTGAAGTCCCAATCAGCTTTTCAAGAACCCAAACAACTTCATATAGGTTACATCACCAAATGGTTGCGCTTACGGCTGTCTATGTACCTTGTCCAAGGGATCAAGCCAACCGTAGTTCATTGAAATGAGCTCCATCAAGCTCAAGTACCTGCAACTGAATCTGCAGTTGCGAATTGACCTGGCTGAGTCATATGAATCTCCTCACTACCGCCATGGAGAACAACGACCTTCAACTTGACCTTATCGCGGTCACAAGCTTGAGATTCATGCTTCTTCACCCACTTTCGTGGTTTTACCTTGGTTCCAATTGCCGCAAATAACTCGACATTCTCATCAATGTCTTTAACCTATTCAGCATCAAAACTGGCTACATGATCTCTATTCGGTGTCATATCCGCTGAAGTCTTCACTGATATCGAACCAACTGGAGATGGTGGAGTAGCATCAACCTCCACCCGCTGCGATACTTTCTTGGTTTTCGTCCTCTCCACCTGCTGGAGACGGTAGACTTCAACACTGAAGTCTCATCAAACATGACATGCTGACTCACCACGATCTTCTTATTTTTGGGGTCCCATAACCTGTAGCCTTTCATATTTCTTCTGACACCCAAAAACATTAACTTTTTTGCTCGCGGATTCACCTTGCCATCTTTGGCACTAAAGGAGGCCGGACTTTCAAATTCCCGCAGCAAACTATGATCTTGAGCAGCTTTCCCAGACCTAACCTCTATTGGAGCTTTATCTCCTATTGCAGTCGATTCATTTATGAGATGGCTAGCATATACAATCGCCTCAGCCCAAAACGATTTGTCTAATCTTACATTAGACAACAAATACCGAGCCTTCTCCAGTTAGAAACAGTTTATTTCCTTAGCCAACTCATGTATTCCATCTGTGAAGTGAGTACCAATACCAGTGTTCAGACCAAATTGTAGGAATTGGTTCATGTATCTTTCAACATTACCAATGCGTTGTTGGCCCAAGGTTACAATCACCTGTTTTATTGAGTTTTGATGATTACAAAACATATTTAGTTATTTGTACTAATCATGTTTATTGTTTAAGTGTGTTTCAGGGTTCTAAGGATTCATAGAGTGTTCTTCGCTAAAGGAAGGTTGTTTTGACTCAAGTCGGTTCATTTCGGGTTCAAGATACAAGATTTTCAAGATCATATATGGAGGAGCCCACTTGAAGACTTTGTAGTCACCTAGAATCTACGTAAGACTTAGTTTGTTAAAGTTTGAGGTTGTGGTAAATTGGCTCAAGAACACACACACATTTTCAAAAATACAGTTTTTAGTTTTGGTATTTGATTTAAGTTTATGCTTTGATTTCTATACATGATTCAAATTTTTACAAATTTTATATCTTATTTATATCATGTATATCTATCTTTACAGCATGATACTTAGCCATATATCCCTACAAAATTATTTTGAAAATTTTCCCAAGTCCAAAAAAATTTCCTTATTCAAATCTGTTTTCAGGCCTGGCGGTCGACCGGGCCGGTCGACCGGACCTATTCCAGGCCAGGCCGGTCGACCGGCCGGTCGACCGCGCCTTGTGTCCAGGACGTGCACGTTTGTGCACGTCTGTCGGTCGACTGACCTGAAATAGCTTGCTCTCTGTTTTTTGTCGGTTGACCGGGTCGGTCGACCGCCAGTTCAAAATGTAGTTTTCCCCTTGCGGCCGGTCGACCGATCGGTCGACCGAGTCCAACGGGTATATGCCAATTGGGCTGCCGGTCGACCGACAGCCGGCCCTGCTGCCCCAACGGCTCTTTCCCTTTTGGTGATTTCTGATTTTGTTGTCTTTTTGTGTGGCAGATATTTCTGATAATTTGGGGACTATTTTTTGACCAAATAAACTTAATTTAATTATGTTTTGATCCCTCCTCTCCCTATAAATAGAGGGGATTGGTCTCTTGCAAAAAAAAAAAAGAAATATACCTAATTTTCAAGTTTTCAAAAGAAAGAAAAAGTTTCAAAAGCTCTCAATTCTCTAGTGCTTTCTTGGCTATTGTTTTTCAGTTGTGTTTGCAAGCAATTTTCATTTACAACTGAGTTTGTTTTTCTCACTACACTTCTAGAGCCAAAAATTCCCTCCTCATTCTATAAGGAAGTTGTAAAGAGAAGTTTGTAAGAAGTTTGTGATCCTTTTGGTGATCACTTGGCTACTTGTTCTTTCTTGTTGAGATACCTCTTCGATAGAGGATTGTATTGGTGGAGTTCGGTACTCCGGTCTTCGGTAGACCTTGTAAAGTTCCTCGGTGGATAGTGGAAACCCTTCACGGTGGTGAAGGCGGGAGAGTAGAGCGGTGGCTCGAACCTCGAAACAAATACTTTGTGTTTGCGATTGATTTTCTCATTGCTCTTTATTGCTCTTCAATTCTTGCTTGTGTTATTGCCTGTCATTTATAACTTGTGATATATCTAGTGTGCACTTCATTATTGCTTCCAATTCATTTCTTGCTACATTGTCGATCATTACTCATACAACAAGATTGCAATACGCACCTCTAACGCTTATCTAGAGGAATCACGAGGAAGGAGTTCAGAGCCCTTCACCTGGTATTCGGCTTCTAGTCTTGTTTTGAGTGATCGTTGCATCCTTTATTCATACTTGTTTTAAAAAGATCTTTAGATTAGCATTTACACCTATTCACCCCCCTAGGTGTTTTCAATTAGTATCAGAGCTAGGTCTCTAGGCTTTTGGCTTAACAAGCTTAGAGAGATCCTTTATTTGCTAATCACCACATTCATTTTTTTTCATACTCATTCACTTAGTAAATATGGCCAAAGGAATTAAGACCCCACCAAAGTTTGATAGCCTTAACTTTCCCATATGGAAAGTTAAGATGACCGTATTTTTACAATCTCTAGGAAGCCGGGTTGCAAAGGCGGTGACCAAACCATTTAGTGCACCCACCGGTGATGAGGCCACTTGGTCCAAAATAGAGACAAAAGAATTTGATGCTAATGCTAGGACACATTATGTATTGCTTCAATCACTTAATGATGATGATATCTCTAGAGTTATTCATTGCAAATCCGCACATGAAATTTGGACTCACTTGCTTGTCACTCATGAGGGGACTTCACAAGTTAAGAGGGCCAAAATAGACCTTCTTCATTCCAATATGAAAATTTTTCTATGAATGAAAATGAAACCATAGATGATATGGTTACAAGATTATAAAGATTACTAATGGACTTTCTTCTCTAGGTGATGCTATTGACAACGACCAAGAGTAAGGAAAATCATCCGGGCTCTTCCTCCTTCTTGGAAGTCAAAGCCACTACCTTGAAGGAACTCAATGACAAGAAGGAAATGGAGCTTATAGGTCTCATTGAGAACCTCAAGGCCCATGAGATGGAAAGAAAAGCAAGAGAAGAAATGGCACCCTCCAAGAAGAAAGCTATTGCCTTCAAAAGTCAATCCACATACTCCAACGAAGACGATGAAGAAGAAGATGATGAAGAGCTCTCACTTCTTGTTAAGAACGTTCGGAGGATATATAACAAGGCAAAATTTCAAAATAGGAGAAGATGGCAAGGTAAAGAAGAGAAGAAAATTATTTGCTTCAATTGCCAAAGACCGGGTCATATTGTTGCGGAATGCCCGGATAAAGTCAAGCCATCCACCTCCAAGAAGCCTTACAAGAAGAAAGCTTTAAAGGCCACTTGGGATTCTGAGAGTGAATCCGAGGAGGAAGTTGACACCGCCAACATGTGCTTCATGGCTAATGAAAGCACAAGCAAGATAACCCCCAACACTTCTTTTGATTGTGAGCTTTCCATGGATGAACTAGGAGAAGCATTTGAAGAACTCTCACATAACTATGATTTTCTTAAGAAAAAATATTTGAAAATGAAAAAAGAAAATGAATCTCTTAATCACCAAGTTTTCTCTCTTACTAAAGAAAAAGATGAATTACTTTCCACTTTAGTTTCTACACAAAAAGATTTTGATAACTATAAGATTTCTTGCAAAGGTAAGTTTTCACAAGTTAATGAAAATGAGATTTCCTTGCTAAAAGAGAAAATTGATTCATTAGGAGTAGTTTTGAAAAAGTGTGAATTTGATAAGAATAGACTTGAGGCTATGTTTCCTAAGAAACAAGCCCCTAAGAAGCAACCACATGCTATTCATGCTCATGCTCATAAATCACAACCTCTACATCATGCCAAACACCCCAAACATGCTCACACTCCACACACACATCATGCATTCATGTATGGGAAAGAATTTTCATGCACATATTGTGGCCGTAAAGGTCACTTAGTTAAGTTTTGTTATGATAGACTTAATGCATCTCGTCATAATGTTTGGGTTAGGAAAAGAACTAACCCCCATGGACCCAAAAGAGTATGGGTACCAAAGACCACCCCTATTGTATTTGATGTAGGTGTGGGCTCTCACATGACATGAGAGTAGCGGTACCTTGGAGTGGATGCGTTTCGAGCTTCATGATGACCATTTGGATGCTTCACTTTCAAGGGAAGGTTTGGTGGGAGGACCATCGTGTTTTGGAGAACTAGAGAGGTGCTCTCATCGGTTTTGGTATCGATCTCTAACTCCCGTTTATATTTACATGCTTTCATATCATTCATTATTAGCATGTTTTGATGTTTATTGTTCATTATGCTTATGTCATATTTATTAGATTAGTGATATACATGTTAGTTATTTGAGACACCCATGTTTAATATGGATCTATATCTATGTGTTCTCACCTTGTTTTTTAACTAATATGTATGTCCTAGATCTAATGCACATGCATATACATAATGATCATATGGATGTTTATGTTTTTGATGCTTCATGATTTATGTTAGTTTTCATTAAGACTAGGATTTATATTTGTACATATAGTGGACCACAAATAAATTTTTATATGTTTGAGCTTGAACGCTTATTTGTACCCATTAGATGTGCTAGTATAGTCTAGTTTTGATGATTCATACATTTGACTTGTATTCCTATTTTATCCATGTTTTCATGTTTATATGTTTAACTTCATGTATATGTCCATCTTGTCCAAACTATTGATTATACATATACATCCTTTGAGCCACGTGCCTTCATGCATATATTTTTGTGGACTCGTTGTGTTTGGATATGTATGTATACTTTAGTTTGTATAAGACATACATATGCCTTGAAGTATAAATTGTTTTAATGAAAATTTAGTTTTGATGATTTTCATGATTTTCATGTTTTAAGGAATATTGAGCTTGAATGTCTGTTTTCATGATTATTTGTGTCACATAACACTTGTACACTCACTTCATTTATATGTTTCTCATGATTATGTTTTTCATGAGTATGTATGGGCTTTATGGACTTCGAGTGTTTAGTGCCATGTGTTTTGCTTGTATTTCATGAAATATCATTTTGTTTTATTCCTTACTTGAAGGATTTCGTACTAGTTTTCAAGATTTTTCATTTAACTAGTTCGTACTCTTTACATGGTAGAGTTTTTCAAACATATTCTATTTTCGAACCTATTTTTGAAAACCCCTACCTTCCACGGGCGGCTGGTTGGGAGACCATGCCTTGTATGTTCTGAAATCACCTAGAGGGGGAGTGAATAGGTGATAATGATAATCTAGTGAACTAAATGTAGAATTTAAAAACTAATTGCAACAACACACAAGCAAGTATATGATATAGCAATATGATCAATGCACAAAGTAAATAGAGAGAGAGTAAGAGTCAATGGATCAAGCGCAAACAATAAGATTTGTTTCGAGGTTCGAGCACCCAGCTCTACGTCCCCGCCTTCACCCAGAAGAATTTCGAATCCACTAGCTTGTCCACAAAGGACTCCCACACAGGGAACCTCCACTGAGGATTTGGGGTAATACAATAACTAGGAGTACCCAACTCCTCTCTTTACAATCATAACCTCTCACAAGAGGCTAAGCACCAAGCCAACAAAACAATCACCTCACAACCTGAGGGATAAGCACAAGCTAAAAAAGGATCACCTCACACAACTTGAGGGATACAACCTAATTGCACAACCTCCTCAACAATGTAAGGGAAAGGCACAAAGCCAAGCAATGATAGGGTTTACAACTTGGTGATCAAAAGACCACAAACTGATTTCTTTTTCCCACAAACACAAAGATCCTATAGAATAGGATAGTAGATGTAGCTCAAGTGTGGAGAAACCAAAGGAATGGAAATCAAATAGTCAAAGAAAATCCTTGGGAAAATCTAGAAACCAAGATGAAGAAGTTGAATCAAAAACACTTTTCCCAAAAACCCTTTTCTTTAATTTTCCAAACCCTAGAAAAAACACCAAATAGATTGTGCAAATAAAAGCCCAAAAACTTCTTTTGATTGCTGTGAAAACACTAGAGAGTAAGGAAAAATTAGCTCTTCAAAAGTTAGAGAAAACTGGCCACTAATGGGGTATTTATAGCCCCTAGAAAAATATAGCCGTTGGCAGCTAAAACTGCCAGAAATGGCCTACCGGTCGACCGGACGGTCAATCGGCCAACGGTCGAATTTTGACCGTTGGCAGCTACCGGTCGACCGCCCGGTCGACCGGCCCCAGAAATAGAGAGCAACACTCTCTGTCCGGTCAACCGCTCGGTCGACCAGGAGCAACCCGAGAGTGGGTTGCTCTCAGTCGGTCGACCGGTCGGTCGACCGGCCGACTGACACGGCTACGTGCATAATCTTGTGCACGTCTGGTCGACCGCTACGATCAACCGACTCCTGGCCCGGTCGACCGTTACGGTCGACCGCCAGAGCCTGGCAGCCAAAATCTGGGACTGAAAAACTGGATTTTAAAGTCTTAAAAATTCCCATAAAATCTCTAAAAATCCACAAAAATAGTTTTATAATTTTACATTGAAATACAAACTTGTGTGAAAAATTTCAACACAAATTTCAAACATTTTGAACTATTTTTGTGTTAAGGAAATATTGCCAAAAACCAAAACCTGTATTTTTTTCCAAACTAGAATTTTCCAAATGAACATCCGATTTTTCCAAAACTTATCCAAATACAAAAACATGTTACTTAAACACTTTGAAGCATGTTGCATATGGATAGAAACCCAATATATAAGAAACATATATATTTTCATATTTTTGACTTAATTCCGAAAATACGTTTTGTTAAAAACACAAAACCTAGATACATGAATAGGTATGTCAAACTTAAGTTTATCTAGGAAGTTAAGCATGCATGTATATAGAATGAATCTAATATACATAAAACCATTTAAACTTGTTTTGATCTAACTATTCATGAAACCAAGATCGGTTAAACCTAAAACGGAAAAAACCGAAAACCAATATCAAAAACATAAAACGTGTGTGTAGTGAACTTGAGCATATCACACTATTCTAATCTTTACAAATGGATCTAAAACATAAACTAAACTAGGTACCGAGGTCTTCTTGACGAACTCCGTCTTCAAGCCGACTCGATCCAAACCGTGATTCACCGAGTTAGACTCCAACGAGTGCTATGTATGATCTTGATGCTCGGGCTCTGGAATCACCATGTGAAAGCTTCCAAATCATCTTGTTGAAGCTAATCACCAACTAATATCTTGATTAATGATCTGAAACTAAAATCACAAGATTATTAGTACACATAACTACATGAGTTAATCATCATCAAAACTAGAGTGGAAGGCCTCTGGGCCAACAATCTCCCTCTTTTTGATGATGACAAAACTCATGGAGTTATATATGCATGGATTAAAGTTAAGCTTCAAAGAAGCTCCCCCTTAACTCATGCATCACAATAAACATATAAATATGCAATGAAAATTAAGCATGAAAATGCATAGACATGCATAAAATAATAAACCATGGTCTTGATACCAATTAAACGGTAAAACTCTATTAAAGCTCTTGATACCAAAATAAAACATGTTCTTTAAATAAAGCTCTTGATATCGAAAATGCTCTCGATACCAATTAAGCAACAAATAATAAATAAAACAAACTATAAAACAAACTATGTTTCTAGATAAACAAAACATGCATATAAAAACATGCATATAAACTCAAAATAATTCTCTCCCTTTTTGTCAATCATCAACAAGGGGTGCAAACAAATATGATACCAATTAAAATATGTTAATGTAGAACATTTTGATACTAATTAAAAGGAAACATAAAAACATTTAAGAATTGATACCTATTGAAAGTAAATAAAGGCATTGATACCAATTGTGAGAAAACAAATAAAATCTTGATACCAATTGAAAATATTCAAATAAATATCTTGATACCAATTGTAAGAATTTGTCATTTAGAACATATGATATCAAAATAAGATAAACATTCATTTTTTTAATCATTTTTCATCATAAAGTAAGGGAGTGGAATACAAAACAAATGGTAAACAAAATACCAATTGAAATATGAAATACGAGTTTTCTCCCCCTTTATGAAATACCAACTAAAACGATGATCAAAATTATTTTTTTTATTTTTTGTTTTTCATAAGCTTATGCATCGTTATTAAAATATCAATTGAAAAATCAATTGTAACATGATAGGAATTAAAAACTCAAGCTTATCATAATCAAAATTTGTGCTTAAAAATATAGGGATATAATAAGCACAAATAAAACATATATATGTATGAAAAATTAGATACCAATCGAGATTGATACCATATGAAGTGAAAGCATACATACATAAAAAATATGAGTATACAAGAAATGTCAATATAGATACCAATTGAAAAAAAAATCCAATGATACCAATTGAAACAACAAAAATATCAAATGCATATCTCATATTTCCTACCACCCATCATGCTCATGTTTAAAATGATTTTCAATATAAAGCATACATAGGCATGGTCGCCCATCCAACCGCCCGTTAAGGGTAGGGGTTTTCAAAATAGGTTTGAAAATATTGAATGTTTGAAAAACTCTACAAAAACGAAGAATATCGAAACTAGTTAAATGGAAAAACTTGTAAAGTAGTATGAAATTCTTCAAGTAAGGAATAAAATAAAATATTTTTCATAAAAAACATGTAAATAACATGGCACTAAACACTCGAAATTAATAAGGCGCATATCATACTCATGAAAACAAAATCATGAGAAAACTAACAAAGTGAGTGAACAAGTGTTATGTGACATATATCAACATGAAAATATACATTCAAGCTCAATATTCCTCAAAACATGAGAATCATCAAAACTCGATTTCTTCAAGGCATATGTATGTCAAGTATAAACTAAAGTATACATACATATTCAAAACATAACGAGTCCACAAATGTATATGCATTAAGGCACGTGGCTCAAAGGATGTATATGTATAATCAATAGTTTAGACAAGATGGACATATACATGAAGTTAAAACATGTCCACAATGGGAATACAAGTTTAAAATGCATGAATCATCAAAACTAAACCATACTAGAACATCTAATGGGTACAAATAGGCATTCAATCACAAAGATATAAAGATTTATTTGTGGCCCACTATATGTACAAGTATATATTCTAGTTTTAATGAAAACTAACACCTAAACATGTAATCAAATCATGAAGCATAAAACGGGACATAAATCAATATAATAAACATAAAGACAATCATTATGTAAATCCACATGTTATTAGAACTATGATATACATAATAGCTAAACATATGCGAGAACACAAAGAATGATCCATATTAAGCATGGGTGATCTCAAAAGCTATACATGCATGTCAATGGTCTAATAATCATGGCATTGTCATAATAATCAATAAATAACAAAATATGCTATAAATAATGAACATGAAAAGCATGCAAATAAAAACGGGAGCTAGAGATCGATACCAAAACCGATGAAGGCACCTCTCTAGTTCTCCAAACCAAGGTGGTCTTCCCACCAAACCTTCCTTGAAAGTGATACATCCAAATGGTCATCATGAAGCTCGGAACGCATCCACTCTAAGGTATCGCTACTCTCACGTCATGTGA
Source organism: Agave tequilana (assembly GCA_038442645.1). Classification (NCBI taxonomy): domain Eukaryota; kingdom Viridiplantae; phylum Streptophyta; class Magnoliopsida; order Asparagales; family Asparagaceae; genus Agave; species Agave tequilana. Next base: position 27,621 of record JAVJIF010006746.1, read on the forward strand.
GAACCCACACCTACATCAAATAGCATAGGGGTGGTCTTTGGTACCCATTTCCTTTTGGGTCCATAGGGGTTAGTCCCTTTCCTAACCCAAACAAAATTATTTGCTAAATTTTCATCATATATTCTATCATAGCAAAATCTAGTAAGGTGGTCCTTACGTCCACAATGTGTACAAGTGTACACATGAGCATACATGTGATGAAAGTTGTGATCGTGAGTAGCATGTGTATGCCATGGAGGGTGTGCATGCAAAGATGGAACTTGTTTCGTTCGAACCAAGGATTCCAAGCGTGTATGATTCAAAGCACATTGGCTCAAAGTGGAGTCCAAACAATCAACACTTTTCTTCAAAACATTTATATCATTTTCAATACTAGAAGATAAAGTGGAGCATGCAATAGGTGTGCTAGGTGAAGCTACACTAGCATGGCAAACATGAGAATCTATATCATTTTTCAAAGATTTATATTTATTTAAAACTAAATCTAATTCTTTTGAAATAAAATCAATTTCATTTTTCAAAGAATTGTTATCTTTTAAAATAAAATCTAATTTGAAGATAGAACCTCATTATTTTTCAAAACATCATCACAATCATTTTTACTTTTCAAAAATTCATTTTCCTTTAGGGCAAGGTCTAGTTGAGATTTAAGTGAGTCACGTTCACTAGCAATCTCTTCCTCTCTTGCAAAATCAATTCAAAATTTGAACACAAATCCTTATATTCTTCTTTTAGTTCAACATTTTTCTTTTTCAAAAGGTCAAATTTTTCCAAAAAAATTTCAAGCTTTGTAGCAAGTTCTACATTTAAGGTTTGTACTTCTAAACACCCATAGCAATAAGAACTAGAGCTATCATCTAGTTGAGATTCTGATTGTACCTCAAGGGAGTCATTTCCTTGGACCATGAGGCAACGCTCGTCGGACTTGTCTCTCCTAGATCTCCTCATTCTTTCGATAATCTTTGGAAACTCGGGAGAAGTCAAAATGCTCCAAACTGCAAAAGCCGAATCATAGTGAGCAAACACATGTAAGAAATCTTTATCAAGAGATGCTCTAAGTGTCTTAAGGGCTAATGCATTGGCCTTTTTATGTTTGCTATCACTAGGGTAGGTTTCCTTGGTAATGGCTTGATATACTTTATTACCTAATGCTTTCAAATGACAACTCATCTTGGCCTTCCAAATATCAAGTCTAGAAAAGTCAAACATAGGAGGGCTATCCATGAGTGCAAACAATATGTGTGCAAATGTAAATAAAGATTAGCAACTAAGATCTCACTCCTAGGTGGTTAAACCTAAATATCAGGAGCGTAGGCTCTGATACCAATTGAAATCACCTAGAGGGGGGTGAATAGGTGATAATGCTAATCTAGTGAACTAAATGCGAAATTTAAAAACTAATTGCAACAACACACAAGTAAGTATATGATATAGCAATATGATCAATGCACAAAGTAAATAGAGAGAGTAAGAGTCAATGGATCAAGCGCAAACAATAAGATTTGTTTCGAGGTTCGAGCACCCAGCTCTATATCCTCGCCTTCACCCAGAAGGATTTCGAATCCACTAGCTTATTCACAAAGGACTCCCACATAGGGAACCTCCACCGAGGATTTGGGGCAATACAATAGCTAGGAGTACCCAACTCCTCTCTTTACAACCACAACCTCTCACAAGAGGCTAAGCACCAAGCCAACAAAACAATCACCTCACAACCTGAGGGATAAGCACAAAGCTAAACAAGGATCACCTCACACAACTTGAGGGATACAACCCAATTGCACAATCTCCTCAACACTATGAGAGAAAGGCACAAAGCCAAGCAATGATAGGGTTTACAACTTGATGATCAAAAGACCACAAACTGATTTCTTTTTCCCACAAACACAAAGATCCAATAGAATAGGATAGTAGATGTAGCTCAAGTGTGAAGAAAACCAAAGGAATGGAAATCAAATAGTCAAAGAAAATCCTTGGAAAAATTTAGAAATCAAGATGAAGAAGTTGAATCAAAAACACTTTTCCCAAAAATCCTTTTCTTTGATTTTCCAAACCCTAGAACAAAAACACCAAATAGATTGTGCAAATTAAAGCCCGAAAACTTCTTTTGATTGTTGTGAAAACACTAGAGAGTAAGGAAAAATTAGCTCTTCAAAACTTAGAGAAAACTGGCCACTAATGGGGTATTTATAGCCCCTAGAAAAATATAGTCGTTGGCAGCTAAAACTGCCAGAAATGGCCTACCGGTCGACCGGACGGTTGACGGACCAACGGTCGATTTTTGACCATTGGCAGCTACCGGTCGACCGCCCGGTCGACTGGCCCCAGAAATAGAAAGCAACACTCTCTATCCGGTCGACCGCTCGGTCGACCGGGAGCAACCCAAGAGTGGGTTGCTCTCAGTCGGTCGACCGGTCGGTCGACCGGCCGACTGACACAGCTACGTGCACAATCTTGTGCACGTCTGGTCGACCACTGCGGTCGACCGGCTCCTGGCCCGGTCGACCGTTACGGTCGACCGCCAGAGCCTGGCAACCAAAATCTGGGACTGAAAAACTGGATTTTTAAAGTCTTAAAAATTCTCATAAAATCTCTAAAAATCTACAAAAATGGTTTTATAATTTTACATTGAAATACAAACTTGTGTGAAAATTTCAACACAAATTTCAAACATTTTGAACTATTTTTGTGTTAAGAAAATATTGCCGAAAACCAAAACCTGTATTTTTTCAAACTAGAATTTTCCAAATGAACATCCGATTTTTTCAAAACTTATTCAGATACAAAAACATGTTACTTAAACACTTTAAAGCATGTTGCATATGGATAAAAATCCAATATACAAGAAACATATATATTTTCATGTTTTTGACTTTAATTCTGAAAATACGTTTTGTTAAAAACACAAAAACTAGATACATGAATAGGTATGTCAAACTTAAGTTTATCTAGGAAGTTAAGCATGCATGTATATAGAATGAATCTAATATACATAAACCATTTAAACTTGTTTTGATCTAACTATTCATGAAACCAAGATTGGTTAAACCTAAAACGGAAAAACCGAAAACCAATATCCAAAACATAAAACGTGTGTGTAGTGAACTTGAGCATATCACACTATTCTAATATTTACAAATGGATCTAAAACATAAACTAAACTAGGTACCGAGGTCTTCTTGACGAACTCCGTCTTCAAGCCGACTCGATCCAAACCGTGATTCACCGAGTTAGACTCCAACGAGTGTTATGTATGATCTTGATGCTCGGGCTCAGGAATCACCATGTGAAAGCTTCCAAATCATCTTGTTGAAGCTAATCACCAACTAATATCTTGATTAATAACCTGAAACTAAAATCACAAGATTATTAGTACACATAACTATATGAGTTAATCATTATCAAAACTAGAGTAGAAGGCCTCTGGGCCAACATGTTCTTTATTGAAAATCTTTTAAACATGAGCATGATGGGTGGTAAGTTATATGAGGTATACACTTGATCTTATTATTGTTTCAATTGGTATCATTGGATTCTTTCAATTGGTATCAATATTGACATTTTCTTGTATACTCATATATATTTTTTTGTATGTATGCTTACACTTCAAATAGTATCAATTTCGATTGGTATCTATTTTTTTTTCATACATATATATGTTTTTATTTAGTATTTCATAAAGTGGGAGAAAACTCATTTTTCATCTTTTAATTGGTATTTTGTTTACCATTGGTTTTGTTTTTCATTCCCATACTTTATGATGAAAAATGATTGAAAAATTAATATTGATTTTTATTTTGGTATCATATGCTTATAAAGATAAATACCTTACAATTGATATCAAGATGTTATATGTTTACCCTTTTTGATGTATGACAAAAGGGAGAGAAAAAGTTAGTTATTTTTGACTTTGGAGTTTATGCATTTTGAATTTTGTTTTGCGCATTGTGTTTTGTATATTTTTTTTGGAGTTTATGCATTTTGAATTTTGTTTTGTGCTTTGTGTTTTGTATATTTTTTATGCTTTATGTATATAGCCATTCATTTATATACATAGTCATTCTTTTATACATAGCATAATTTGAGGGGGAGCTTCCAAGCTCTTTTCCCATATTTTAAAATAACTCATATGTTTTGTCATCATCAAAAAGGGGGAGATTATTGGCCCAAGGTTACAATCACCCGTTTTATTGAGTTTTGATGATTATAAAACATATTTAGTTATTTGTACAATCATGTTTATTGTTTAAGTGTGTTTCAGGGTTCTAAGGTTTCATGGAGTGTTCTTCCCTAAAGGAAGGTTGTTTTGACTCAAGTCGGTTCATTTCGGGTTCAAGATACAAGATTTTCAAGATCACATATGGAGGAGCCCACTTGAAGACTTTATAGTCACCTAGAACCTATGTAAGACTTAGTTTGTTAAAGTTTGAGGTTGTGGTAAATTGGCTCAAGAACACACACATTTTCAAAAATACAGCTTTTAGTTTTGGTATTTGATTTAAGTTCATGCTTTGATTTCTATACGTGATTCAAATTTTTACAAATTTTATATCTTGTTTATATCATGTATATCTATCTTTATAGCATGATACTTAGCCATATATCCCTACAAATTATTTTGAAAATTTTCCCAAGTCCAAAAAATTTCCTTATTTAAATCTGTTTTCAGGCCTGGCGGTCAACCGAGTCGGTCGACCGGACCTATTCCAGGCCAGACCGGTCGACCGGCCGGTCGACCACGCCCTGTGTCCAGGACGTGCACGTTTGTGCACGTCTGTCAGTCGACCGACCTGAAACAGCTTGCTCTCTGTTTTTTTGTTGGTCGACCGGGTCGGTCGACCGCCAGTTCAAAATGTAGTTTTCCCCTTGCGGCCGGTCGACCGACCGGTCGACCGAGTCCAACGGCTATATGCCAATTGGGCTGCCGGTCGACTGGCCGGTCGACCGACAGCCGGCCCTGCTGCCCCAACGTCTCTTTCCCTTTTGGTGATTTCTGATTTTGTTGCTTTTTTGTGTGGCAGATATTTCTGATAATTTGGGGACTATTTTTGACCAAATAAACTTAATTTAATTATGTTTTGATCCCCTCCTCTCCCTCTAAATAGAGGGGATTGGTCTCTTGCAAAAAAAAAAGAAATATACATAATTTTCAAGTTTTCAAAAGAAAGAAAAAGTTTCAAAAGCTCTCAATTCTCTAGTGCTTTCTTGGCTATTGTTTTTCAGTTGTGTTTGTAAGCAATTTTTATTTACAATTGAGTTTGTTTTTCTCACTACACTTCTAGAGCCAAAAATTCCCTCCTCATTCTATAAGGAAGTTGTAAAGAGAAGTTTGTAAGAAGTTTGTGATCCTTTTGGTGATCACTTGACTACTTGTTCTTTCTTATTGAGATACCTCTTCGGCAGAGGATTGTATTGGTGGAGTTCGGTACTCCGGTCTTCGGTAGACCTTGTAAAGTTTCTCGGTGGATAGTGGAAACCCTTCACGGTGGTGAAGGCGGGGAGTAGAGCGGTGGCTCAAACCTCGAAACAAATACTTTGTGTTTGCGATGGATTTTCTCATTGCTCTTTATTGCTCTTCAATTCTTACTTGTGTTATTGCCTTTCATTTATAACTTGTGATATATCTAGTGTGCACTTCATTATTGCTTCCAATTCATTTCTTGCTACATTGTCGATCATTACTCATACAAGAAGATTGCAATACGCACCTCTAACTCTTATCTAGAGGAATCACGAGGAAGGAGTTCAGAGCCCTTCACCGGGTATTCGGCTTCTAGTCTTGTTTTGAGTGATCGTTGCATCCTTTATTCATACTTGTTTTAAAAAGACCTTTAGATTAGCATTTACACCTATTCACCCCCCCTCTAGGTTTTTCATGCGTAGCACCCTGATCTTCATACCAGTCTGCTTCTCCATTATTTCCTTCCACTTCGCCAATATATCAAGGGCTTCATCCCTTTGTCTCATGGAATACATCCAACAATGTCTAGATAAATTATCAATAAAAAAGACAAAGTACCTGTGACCTCCAAGCGATGCGGTCTTAGCAGGTCCCCAAACGCTTACGTGAACACAATCAAGAAGACCTTCAGAGTAGTGAGTACTGGTGTTGAATTTCACTTTCTTCTTGTCCAGAACGTTGTGTTCACCCAGTTCCAAGTTGCAGGTAGTAGCACCTTCTAATTATCCCTTCTTTGCTGGATCTTGCAAAGACTTTCACGTCCATATCCGACCTTCATCTGTCAGACCTGTATGCAAACATTATCTGAAGAAATAGAAGTCTCCACCTGACCTGTAACTGTACTACCCTTCAGGTAGTAGAGGTTCTTCCGGCGGACACCCTTCATAACTACCATTGAGCCTTTGAGCATCTTGAGAACACCATCTCGTATAGATACCACAAGTCCTAACGCTTCCAAAGCACCAATAGAGATAAGATTCCTTTTGAGTTGAGGTATACACCTCACCTTCTTCAGTTCTCGTACTATCCTGTCAGCCATCTTCATACGGACTGTACCCATCTCTTCCACATTACACGGATGATCATCACCCATAACCGTGAAGCATCCATCTAACTTCTCAAAGCCAGAAAACTAGGTCATGTTCGGGCACACATGATAGGTAGCTCCGGTATCTAAGATGTACTCAGCATTATCTGAGTAACTAACAGTTGGAGTAGTAACAGAGAGAGAGAGAATATCGATGAGTCTGAATCCGATCCATCCGCCTGTGAAGTACTGGCTTAAGTACTGACCACCTTTGTGAAATTTGGCTCGGTCATCAGCTCCTTCTTCTTATCTTTGGCCTTCGGACAATCAACTTTTCCATGCCCTAACTCCTTGCATAAGGCGCACTGATTCCTCTTCAGATCTCTGAAGCATGATCTGGACTTTGATCTTCCCTGATCACCTCTTCCCTTCCGATTGGAACTTCTACCTCTTTCGCCAATGTCTCTGCTGTTGTGCTCCCTGAAGACAGTCTGTCCTGCCCCCTTACTTCATAATTCACAAGAGCAGCAGACACCTCATTGTAGTCAAGAGATTTTTTTCCATTGATCAATGTAAGAGTAAAGGTCTCATACTCTTCCCTAGGAAGAGAATTCAATAGAATTACCGCCTTATTTTCTTCATCGATTTCCACATCCACATTAACTAAATATGTAAGAAGCTTTGTGTAGCTATTTATGTGTTCGTTAATGGAGCATCCTTTCTACATATGAAAATAATAAAGCTTACTCTTCAACTGCAACCGCGATTCGACGCTTTTCGTCAGATACTTCTTCTCCAAGATCTCCCACAGCTACCTCGCAGATGTTTCATGTAACACATGATACTTGATGTATTGTGTCAAATAAGACCTGATCAAGCCACACGCCGTACGGTTCATCTTGTCCCAATCTTGATGCGTGCTTCTTCTCCATCCGTAGAGTATCTTCGAGGTTCAATGCCGTCAGCGCATCCATCACCTCACATCTCCACATACCAAAATTGTTCTTGCCGTCGAACTTTACCACATCAATTCTCAATGGATGTGGATTTACAGATTTCCCCAAGGATGTACTTTCTCCAGCCATCTTCTCAACTGATTCCTCAAAGCAATACGAAAACAAATGGAGTTAGATAAAACAAGCTAGATAAAGATAGGATCTTTACCCCACGCGAAACCCTCGAAGAGTTTTCGAAACTATCTACTCCTTCGAATTGATTCCTCGAGCAATCCATACGCTGTTTTGAGATCGACACACGATCCCACAAGCAGTCCCAACGTCGTTTTGAGATCGACACACGATCTCCACCTAACAGCAACTGATGCCTTCAGAATCAACACATGATCCCACACCGAACCTGGGACGCTCTAATACCACTTGTTGCGTGCGCCTTTGGCAACAACCTCACTGAGGAATCCACCAACCAGACAGAGACAGATGCAACCGGAGACGCCCACTCAACAAAAATAGATAAACAATAGAGAAAGCAAACTAACACAGTATTTAACGAGGTTCAGTAATTTGCCTACGTCCTCAGGGCAAGGGAGAGAGAGATTTTATTGATTCAACAATCAACACAAGCAAATACAGAGGGACACTTGAGGGATCTTTCTTGGATACAGTACATGAGGGCTCTAGCCCTTATTTATAGTCACAAAGTTCCAGAGTTTAAGGAAACCCTGATTGGATTTGATCCCAAACCAGAAAAGAAATCCGAATCCAGAAATGTCAGTAGAAACGCGACCGGCCGGTCGACCGGTACCAACCGAGAGCAGTGCCTTGTCAGTCGGTCGACCGTGAGGTCGACCCTCCTTGCCACGGTCGACCGGGCGGTTCTTGTGCACGTCATGCATACGGTCGACCGGGCGGTCGACCGGGAGCTATCCTAGCCTGCTTTAATGCGCCGTCCTTACTCCTTTGATTTTCAATCTCTGTGCTATCTTACCCTATCTCCTCTCTCCCTACAGATCAACCTCCCAAAAATTAATTCCAAAAATCGATCACTGACACGCCACGTCGGTGCCACATCGGTGGCATGCCGATTCGCCCCGCCAGCGCTGGCGGGGGGGGGGGGGGAGGGAGGGAGAGGGCGGTTTTTTCTCCGTCCAGAAATTGGCAATCCTGAATGAAGCAAAGTTTTTTAGCCTATGTATTGTTTCATCTAAAGTTGGCAACCCCAGATAAAGCAATATTATTTTTTTCTGAATTTGGCCTCCACCGGGGTTGCCAACCTCAGACGAATAAATTTTAGTTTTTTTAATTTTTTTTTTTCCATTAATATTTTACATTAAACTAACCCTAGCTCAGTTAGTAAAGTGGAGGACTTAGAATTCGCTTCTAGTTCGAATCTTGACACATTAGAATTTTTTTGGATTCTCTTTTTGACACAAGTTAAATAATTGTTGTCGTCGATGATCAAACTCGAGTCACACGCGTGGCAAATGGGAACACTCACCACTCTACTACAATGATCTAATGACAATAACTTTCTCTTAATTTTATTTGTTTGTTCAGATAAGAAAAAGCTAAAAAGTTAAAAAAATTATTTTCTGTTTGTCTGAGGTTGCAACCCCGGGCGAACTGGACTTGCCAATTTCTTTCCCAAGTCAAGCTCATTTGGGGTTGGCAACCCCGGAGTGCCAAAATTTGAAGGAAAAAAAATTATTTCACTCGTCCGGTGTTGTCAACCCGGACAAACAAATACATAGCAAAATAAATATGTTCGTTCGGGATTGACAACCCTAGACGAACCTAAAAAATGACCCTAAACTGTGCAGGTACCACGCTGGTGAAGCGAACCGCTTTGCCGCCGACGTGACATGTCAGAGGTAGGGGTGCCATCGGATCGGATACGGATCGGATATTACCTCTATCATATCCATATCCGCACCCAACCTTCGAATACAGATACGGATACGGATATTGGCGGATGTGAAAAAATGATATCCGTATCCGCTAAAATCGGATATCAGATATAAATCGGATATTAGCGGATCGGATGCGGATACTAATCGGATATGTTAAAAATGAATATAGTTAAAGATAAATTAAACAGAAATACTTATATTACTTTTTCTCTTATCTACTACAATATTAAATGTGATACATACTATGATATTATTATGTACATATCAATACATTCATCGTATTCATTGTCATTTGACTTCTATAACAATAGATTACACGTCCTCTGGTGTTAAATGCCGATTCGGATGACATGGTTGATATCGAAATACTCAAAATATCATGTGGTGCTCTTGCAAGAATCGAATACTTTTCACTATGACTTGTTCACCAACTCAAAATATCAAAATTCAATACCTTATTCCATTGAAAAATAATCTTCTCCATACCGATATCATTATGAAGCACGCAACATTCGGATATCAGATCGGATACGAATAAGATATTACTTTTACAATATCCGTATTCGCACCTACTTTTCGGATACGGATACGGATACGAATATTGACGGATGTGAAAAAATGATATCCTATCCGGATTGGAGGCGGATTCGGATGCGGATATCCGCGGATAATCCGTATCCGGTGGCACCCCTAGTCAGAGGTCAATGTTTAGAATTAATTTGAAAGAAAGTCGTTTTTTAGAATTATTTTGAAAAAACTCCTTTTTTATTTATAATTTATTTTTATTTATGTTTTTTTTTAAAATTCAAAAGGCATCCAGAGGACCCACCACCATGCGACCCCCCCCCCCCCCACCCCCCCCACCCCCCCCCCCCCCCCCCGCCCCCCACCCCCACGGGGCCCCGCTCTCCATCCAATCCCAAATCAACACGCTCCCCAACGACCCCTCCGACGCCTCCTCCGCCGTTCTCCGCACCACCGCCACGCCCGCAAACTCCACCGCCCTCCAACTCTCCAGGGCCGCGGCGGCCAACCATGGCGCCCTCTCTCAGACCCATTTCTTCATGCGCTTCGCCCAGCTCCAACCCTTGGGCCATTGTAGAAGAAGATCCTTCAACATCTATCTCAACGGAGAAGGACCCTCTCGCCCTACGTATTTGCTCCGCGATCATGATTACAGCGTGACCCCTGGTGCTCTAGCAAGCTACATTTTGTCGATTGAGGGTGAGAATGAAACCCTGCCGCCGATTCTGAATGCGGTGGAGATTCATTCGGTTATGGGACTCGCCAAATTGGTCACTGACGATGGAGATGGTATGTTTTCGATCCATTTTATTTGGTGTATAATGTTTTTTTTGGGGGGGAATTTCCTATTTAGATGATCAAATAACCTTCATACGTTTTTTTTGGTAATAAGAGCTTTGTTTATGGTTCATTGTTATGGTGACGATTACAATGGACGTGAAGTGAGCAGTGATAAATACGTTTCTCTAGAAGCTATTCTTGCACTGACTTGTGTATGTATGTATATTTTGTAGAAGACGCAAGCCACGGTTTATCGATCTGTGGGACACAATAATTCTCCAAAATACAGATAGGCTACAACTATATATACACACGTGTTTACCTGGTTGGATTCTATATATACGAGGAATATGTATCCCAACTGTTATCTAAGAGAAGTCTATTAGATGACGGTTTAAAACTCTAACTTTAAAAAAAAAAAAAAAAAATTCATGATCCGACAGCACAATATGATATTCACGTCCTAAAATATGTACTTATAAAAAATCACAAGTTTTGAAGTTCGTTTGATCATGTTTCAAATGGTTGCATTTGTTGCATTGTTGAAAAACCATTAAATTTACAACAATTGCAAACATGATCAAACGACTTCAAAACACGTGATTTTTTATAAGTACAAATTTTAGAACGTGAATATCACATTGTGCGTTCAGATCATGATTTTCTTTTAAAAAATTTGAGTTTTAAGTCATGATCAACCGTTAATTTTCTGTCCGTTAACTCTAAATCTTAGGATGTGACTTCAAACACATGATCAACTATTAACTTTCTGTCCACTTAATCTAAAATTTTGTTCATTTTCTCAATTATTTTGTTCACCTTCTCTAAAATTCTGTCCACTTTTCTAATATTTAGTCCTCATTTTCTAATATTCTTTCCACGTGCTCTAGTATTTTGTCCACTTTGTGAGAGATTTTATCAACCTTCTCAACAATTTGTCCACCTTCTCTATTTCTATCTACTTTATAAATTTATGTTCAACTTATCAGGATATGTCTCACTTGACTAAATAAACAACAAGCAAAAATACCTCCTCCCAAAGATTACCTCTAAATCCATTATTCAAAATCCAGCACATAATCCCTCTTTTTTTATCACAATTTAATAACAAATTACCCAAATAGCTATACTCAAATTCAACAAACCCATCACAAAAAATGTAATTACAATCAAAGTGACCCATGTGAAGACTGCACAAGATTGGCAGCACTCAAAGGGTAATTTCAATTTTCAACAGTCAAAGTGACCCAAGTGAAGACTGTAGGCGTACACAGGGACCTTGATACATCTAAGGTGGTATTCATAGGCTTATTCACAAGCTTTCAAACTGTTACATCCTTCTTTCTAAATATATTATAGTAGGGACGTGACGAGAGTCGACAATATATATACAGGTAGAGAATACCCACACGTATATACACCAAGTCTTAGTACAAAGAATAAACACGATATACACCACAATTTCAGTTTAAATAAGTACAAGAATACCTGCAAAAGGATCAATGATCATGATAGATATAAAAACAAGGATAGATAATTCAGATATGAGAAACAGTAAATTTTTGCAAAAATATTTCGAAAATTTATCTCTCTTTCAAAATGCGTTTTTAAAACACTAATATTTGTTTTCTTTCTTTATGGAATTTGTGGGTGCAATCCGTTGAAAACCCTCAGGAGACAAAACTCCTCCTCTAGGGAAACTTAGAGGTTTAAACGACTTGTTATACACGCTCAATGCAATCGCGTCACCTGCGAAAGTGGTGTAATAACATTTGTAGCATTATTTTCTTTTTCTTGTTTTGCTCGAGATGAGCAAAAAGATAAGTGTGGGGGTACGATTAGTTTACAATTTTGCACTTTTATATCACATTTTCCTACTGATTTATGAATAAAATATCGTTTCTAAACCGTATTTTGGTCTCTTTTGCAGATAATGAAGACTAGAAGGGAAAAGGGTAATAAGAGCTTAATTAAACCCATTTTTGGGAAATTAAATCCGGATTTCTTGGAGGCTAAGTTAGAGAGTTTCTAGAAGATACATTGAATCTAAACGTTGGCGCGTGTCTGACGAAAATTCGGACACAAATACCTGAATCCGAGAATACCTGAAAGGTCCCCGAAATAAGACGAAACTGCTCGCCAAAACCAGGGACCTAAGTCCCTGGTATGGCCTCGGAAACACGGCTATGGCCGCATTTCTGCGGCCGTCTTGGTGAGCCACGCGTCGTTTTTGGACGCGTGGTCTCGTCTCGTCTTCTGAAGCCTCCTATTGCCATGTAGAAGGGCTGAGTTGATTTAGAAAGAGATAAAGAGATAATGATGTAATAGATAGTGACAATCTATGTAAAGGTGTCTCCTCTCCATTGTAATCCTCTACATTTTCTACATAATGCTTAGCTAATTTTTTTCTTCTTACGGCAATCTAACTACTACCACTAATCATCTAACCTTTTACTTGATAATCCACCTGAATCTAATAGCATCTACAAGGCTTTGCTTTTATAAGAACTATTGATGGCTCATGATGATGGATTCTAACATTTTAACATTTTAACATCTAGCCACTAACTTGCTAACTTGTAATATCTTCTTAATTTCATGCTCACCTCTAATCGGTTTTGATGATCTAATAGTAACTTGCAACTTGTTTTGTGGAATGGATGTGTTTGAATGTGGAAGAACAATCTTATGAGTCATACTTTGTATCGTCTCTTGAAGTCAAGGAGTAGTGATGGTCAAGGATCCATGTGAGGCAACTATCACCAAGATGTTAGCATAATTAGTGGAGCAATTAGTAGTTAGTAGCCATGAGTTTTCTTTCATCGTTATCCTCTTACTTTTTATTTGTCTTAAAAACTATTTTCAAAACCTTTTCATCATTTTCTTGTCGATGTTTCACCATCTTCTTAGTTCATCATTGTTTTTATCTTCTTCACCACAAGTTCTTTTCTATTTTTGTTTTTCAAATCACTTTCTACATCACTTCACTTTATACTTCATTTTCATTTTCTTGTTTTGTTTTACCGATTCACAACCACTTCTTATTTGTTTTCACATCGCCGTCTTTATCACTTTCTCAACCTATCACTTCTGTATTTCTTTTCTTTTCCTTTTCTCATTTCTTTAACAAAGAAAAATTGTTAACAACCGATGTGAATAAAACTGTTAATGCTTCTATCGCCTCTCGTCTCTGTGGATTCGACCCGTTGAGCCAATGCTATAACGGAAGTATCGAGGAAACATTAGCACGCATGCTTTCACACTAATATCATAAAACACACATTTTCAAGTACTGGTTCCGCCCCGATCACTAATACGTGCACCGATTGTGCGCACATGTTCGTTCTTAATCTCTGAAGTTTTTATCAACCTCTATGACGTATTCGAGTGAAAATCCTAATAGAGTGGTTATGCAATGATGGTCCTTATGAGCTAATAGTTCTATACTTCTTATTTGACGTAACTTGCTACATGAGTCATGAATGAGAACTTAGTTTTTGTGTGGGTACACGTCCTTGGATCGTTGTTGCATATTCAGCTCTTGTTAAAGTAGCTACTACTGTTTTCTTGATCTATCCTCTCAGTCAAGAAAATTTCTTTGATAATATGCCTTTAGGAGTATCGGAATACCATACCTACTGCCACCCCCTACGCAATGACTGAGTGTGTTTGGATCGGACATGGGGTTGGTCAATTTGATTTAGATTCCGGCCAAGTTTTTGAGAAGCTCTGTTCTCCGCTCCTATTAAAATCCATTCATGTGTGTGAAAACCATGAACTCTTTACTTTTCTTGCGTGCTTACTTTGAGTAGTACCATGTTTAGATCACACCCAGCCCGACGCAGTTGACACCAACACAGTGAATTCTTTTTGAGAAAGAGGATGAAGATCACCCTCCATCCTATACACACACACCCATCACCGAGTGTCCATGTTAAATCTCTTGTTCGAAAACTGCGAGGGTTGCAATTAGAACCTCCTTAGTAAGAAGAAGGGGTGTTACCAGCGGGCTAACTCGCCTGTTAGCATGGGTTGACTGGGGCCCCTTTCATGTTGTGCACTGGCCTTGGGTTGATCACCTTAACTTCTAGAAGTGGAAAAGAGCAGGGGTTCCTATTCAGCTAGCACTAAAACCAAGAAAGGGGCAGGGATAAAAGGTGTAGTCTTTAGCCACCTGAGTCTCTGAACGAAGTTTCCTTCGGTATGCACGCATCTCTTCTTCATCAGCTGCCGTGTAATTTAGTCACTCAATTTGTTTGTTGACGCTCACTCGCAATTAATTTCTCCCAAGATACACTAGGCCGTTCTTTACTTTTCTTTTCTATTATGCTTTTGTTAGAGTCGTGGACGAGACTCATGCTTCCTTCCTTCGGTCGTGAATGGCTGGCCAGCATTCAATTCCCACGTGCTCCTATTTCCAGAAGAACATCTCGTGTAACACGTTAAGGCTGCATGCAGAACCCTAGCACACAAGGGAGACTGTGTGCCACACAAGTTGCGCACCGCACAAAGTTTTTTTTTTTTTTTTTAATATTTGTTCTTTTTGCAATTGATATATATTATTTCTATATTTGTTTCTCTGAGAAAAAAGTTTTTTTTTTATTTTGGTAATTTAATAACTATAAAAAAGCAGAGTCAAGAGATCGAGAGTCGTTAACAATCCGCTAACAATTTCCTCGTCATAAGCAATGTCAAAATCTATGAGTACTTCTTCAGTTATTTAGCCATCACTCAAACCTCAGTCTAACTTTGAACAATCCCAACCAAATTCGTTGATGTTATAGACTCAAAAATCAAATTTTGACCAGGAAAAAAAAAAAAAAAAACACTCCACATGCATCAATCATGGGCCCCACATCTGCGTTCCCACCGAATCCCAACGACCCACAGTCTGAACCCGGCCCACAATACAATACAAATCCCCGCCAAAAAAAACTAAGCGAGCGATGGAGGGGGAGCTCTCTCAAGTCTCAAACTTCAACAACGAAAATGGCACCAAAATCACAGCGCCTGTATCCCCTTCTCTTCTTCTTCTTCCTCCTCCTCCTCTCGCTCTCCCCCTCAAAATCCCAGCAGCTCCCATCAAATGACCAAGAGAAGCAAGCCCTCCTCAAAATCAAACAAGACTGGGGCGACCCCCCGGCCCTCGCCTCCTGGGCCGCCGCTGCCTCCACCGTCCCCCACTGCAACTGGACCGGCATCCAGTGCGACGAGTCCGGCTCGGTTTCGCAGATCTCCCTCTCGAACCAAGGCATCGCCGGCCCGATTCCCGCCTCCCTTTGCGACCTCAAGAATCTCTCCGTCCTCGATCTCTACAACAATAGCTTGTCCGGCCCATTTCCCACTTCCCTCTACAATTGTTCGAGCCTCAGCGAACTCAATCTCTCTCAAAACCTCTTCGTCGGCGAGCTTCCTTCAGATATCCATCGTCTCTTGCCGTCTAGCCTCACCCAGCTGCTCCTCTCGGCCAATAATTTTACGGGAGACATCCCAGCTTCCATCGGCAAGCTGGAATCGATTCAGTCTCTGTACCTCGACAACAATCTCTTCAACGGGTCGTTTCCTGTAGAGCTTGCAAACTTGTCAAATCTTGAAAAGCTCGGGCTCGCGTCCAATCCATTTGTGTCTCAGAAACTCCCTGATGAGTTTGGCAACTTGAGTAAACTTGAATTCCTGTGGATGGCGAGCACGAATCTGACCGGAGAGATTCCGGGCTCTTTCGGGAGGCTAACGGCGATGCAACAGCTCGATCTCTCGCAGAATTTTCTAACTGGGAGCATACCGAGCAGTCTCTGGATGCTGAACGACCTGCAGTACATTTATCTCTTCAAGAACAATCTCACCGGCGGAATCAATGGAACAGTAACAGCGCTGGGCCTGGAGGGCATCGACGTGTCGATGAACCAGATGACGGGGCCCATTCCGGCCGACTTCGGCAAGCTGCAGAACTTGTCGGTGCTCTTCATGTACTTCAATCAATTCTCCGGCGAGATTCCGACCAGCATTGGACTGCTTCCGTCCCTCACCGATCTCCGGCTCTACAACAACCAGCTGACTGGACCTCTGCCTCCCGAGCTCGGAAAGTACTGTCCACTGTGGAATCTTGAGGTCGACGACAACAATCTCTCCGGCAAGTTGCCGGAGAATTTGTGCGCCGGTGGCGCTCTCGCGTCAATCATCGTCTTCGACAACAATTTCACGGGGAACATTCCTGAGTCTCTCGGCGGGTGCGCTACGCTCGACAACCTGCAGTTTCATAGGAACGGATTCTACGGCGACCTGCCGGCGGGAATCTGGTCGGCGGTGAACTTGTCGACGGTTATCCTGCGAGACAACAATCTCTCCGGCACGCTTCCTGATAAGTTGCCATGGAATCTGACGAGGTTGGAAATACAGAACAACAGATTCTCTGGCAAAATTCCGTCGGTGGGCGGGAATCTTCTGGTTTTTCTAGCGGGAAACAATTTGTTCTCCGGCGAGATTCCGGCAGCCTGACCGGAATCTTGAAGCTGCAGAGTTTGTCTCTGGGAGGCAACATGATCTCTGGTTCAATTCCTACTGAAATTGCGACGCTGGATTCTCTCACTGATTTGAACCTGAGCAGCAATCAGCTTACTGGAGCAATTCCTGCATCAATCGGATCTTTACCTGTGCTCACATCCTTAGACCTCTCGAACAATCAGCTCACAGGCCAAATACCGTCAGTCATCGGCAATCTCAAGCTCAATTTCCTCAATCTCTCATCCAACCATCTCTCGGGTCAGGTCCCGTTCGCGCTGCAGAATCAGGCCTACGGTGACAGTTTCAGGTCCAATCCTGGCCTTTGCTCGTCGAATTCAGCCTTGAACCTCTCCAGTTGTGGTTACCAATCTGGCAGCAGTTCGAAGGCGATATCTTCGGGGATCAAGGCTATGCTGATAGTTCTCGGCGCTCTCTTCTTCTTGGTATCATCAGCCTTCGCATTCTTCGTTGTTAGGGACTCCAAGAGGAGAAAGGATGGGCTTGATCTCGCAACGTGGAAGCTCACTTCTTTCCATTCTCTGGACTTCAACGAATCCAACATCGTAAAGGGCCTCACCGAGGAGAATCTGATCGGCAATGGTGGATCCGGGAGGGTCTACAGGGTTGCAATCGGCAACCGGGCAAGAGAGACCGTGGCTGTGAAGAAGATATGGAACAGGAGCAAGATGGACTCCAAATTAGAGAGGGAGTTTGCGTCGGAGGTCCAGATTCTGAGCTCGATTCGGCACACCGGCATTGTGAAACTGCTGTGTTGCATCTCCAGTGCTGACTCGAAGTTGCTCGTCTACGAGTACATGAAGAACGGGAGCCTGGACAGGTGGCTGCACGAGAAGCGGAGGATAGGAGGCCCGCCAATGATCAGGAGCAGTTCGGGGCACAATGTGGTGTTGGATTGGCCGAGGAGGCTGGGGATCGCCATTGGGGCCGCGAGAGGGCTGTGCTACATGCACCACGACTGCTGTCCTCCGATTGTGCACCGAGACGTGAAGTCCAGCAACATACTGTTGGATTCAGAGTTCAGAGCCAGGATTGCCGATTTCGGCCTGGCCAGGATGCTTGCCAAGTCCGGGGAGCCTTGCTCGGTTACGGCTGTTGCTGGTTCTTTTGGTTACATGGCTCCAGGTGAGAGACTGAATCATGTTTGCTAATTACCGAGCTCGTCTCTTGATCAAATTTCACGCTCCACTGAAATTCTAACTTCTGTTCTTGATTCACAGAATGTGCGTACACTCAGAAAGTGAATGAGAAAATGGATGTGTTCAGCTTCGGGGTAGTACTTCTGGAGCTCACCACAGGAAGAGAAGCCAGTGACGGAGGAGAGCACGGCGGCCTGGCAGACTGGGCCTGGCACCATTTTCAGGTGGGCAACAAGGCGGTCGACGCAATCGATGAGACGATCAGAGATCCGACCTACTTGGATGAAATAGCCAAGGTCCTCAGGGTCGGCCTTATTTGCACTGGCACATTGCCTTCGACCAGGCCTACGATGAAGGAGGTCGTGGAGATGTTGTTGCGGTGTGATCAAACTTGGAATGGAGTAAAGCCCCAAGTCGAGCACGATGTTGCACCTCTCCTGCAGATGACAGGGGCAGCCTGCATAAAAGCAATTCGCGCAGGGAGGGAGACGGTGATGATTGCAGAGGTTTGGCATGCAATGTATGAAGCAAGGCATGTAAAATTCAGCCCACCCTCTTGCAATACAATGGCAGATATACGACCGAGAAGTCCAGCATTAAAGATAGAAGAGGCATACAATTACTCAGTGTGCTGCAGTAATCTTAGCTAAGAGAGATTTAAGATATATAATCCAAAGTCGATTATTGATTTTTTCCACTTGTTTTATTAGGAGTGCCTCATTAAACAGTGTATCTTGAAATGAAATACATGCAAGCGTGCAACAGAGCAAATACTGCAATTTCCAACCTAATGAACGTCAAGATCATCCACATTTTTTTTTCCATCAAATATAGAGTTAGGAAAAGCATTCAACAATAGCAGACTTACTTGACCAAGAAACTGAATTCAAAGTTCAGACCAATATATCTGACTATGAGAACCACCCAAAGCTGCAGAGGGACTTTAACAATCTCTCGAACCACCAGCATACAAGAAACAGCATCCCCTTCTTGACATTCCATTCTCAGTTCCCATGGAAGACTTGCCTCTGCATCGAGAAGACGTAGTAGGCCAAAACTGCAGTCAAAACTTACATCAGAGAATACTACAAACTAGAAGCTCTGGACAAGAGACCGCATCCAGTTGCAGCAATAACTTTCACATATTTCTCATTCTGTTATTGCTTGCAAAGTGATTGATAAGGACTTTGAATCAGGGGAGTAAAAAATGGCTACTTAAAATGCTGACCAAATACCTCATGTCCCAGTAACTAAAATCCTGGCATCAGTCATCCAAATTAGACAGCTTCACTTCAATTCATTTCACAAACATTCACTTGCTAAGAAATACAAATGAGATGCAGAAACCATTTAACTATGATCAAATAGAATCTCATTCAATTCCCCTGTTTTATTATCAAATTGTCAGGAGAAATGGAAAGTGCCTAAAAAGGTAATTGAGAAAAAGGAGAGGAAAAAAAGAAAAGAAACAAAAAAGAAATTCATAAACAAAAGTAACCGCGAAGCCGCTGCGCAGGGCTTCGCTGGAGAGAGTGGCAGGCCACAACAGCGCTGACCACGCAATCGCTACCAGTTCCTGCAATTTATACATTTGTGAGACCAAGACTGATGACTTCCTCCTCATCTGCTTCATGATATGCTGCGCTACCTCGCAGATATTAAATTATAGCATACCTTCTGAAAATTGCAAGGGATGGTGTGAGGGACAGAGATCAAAGGTTACAGAAAAGAAAGGAGGGGTAGGGAAAAAAGGAAATAAGAGATAACTCCTCCTCAGGGCTCCTCAACCTCAAGGTATTGGGAGTGAGAGGCTGCAAGAAGAGCAGCTCCAATGCCGGAGCCATCATTGGCATGGGTGACTACAACTGTTTTTGCTACATCATCTCCGAGCATCTCTGCCAGGGTACTCTCCAAGCACTTGCTGAAGATGTTGTAGTGCTCGTAAAGCCCCCCATCCATTGCGATCACCGTCCTCTGCTTACCGGCAACAGTGTCCCGGCCCTGCTTCTTTAGGATGCCCACCATTCCTGCAGCAGCCAGACGGGCCCCACGCTTGGCAACTATATCACATATGTCTACAATTATTTTCCTCATCTTCAGGGAGGTATTATTGATCTGAAATTTCAGAAGAGGCCAACAAAGATCTTAGTTTTGGTAAGGTCATTGGTAGAACCTGAACCAAATAAATAGTGCTTTAAATTTTAGTTCCTGGACAGAAAATGAAAGGAACACACCCCGAATATATCCTCATTTTATTGCCGACGATTTTGAGGTCAGATGATGAATCATGATGCATGGCAGACATGTCTGGAGTCCTGCAGAATATCAAATCCCACATACATAAAATTCATTAGCGATACAAAATCTATTCAATACAGCTTGGAAAACTGACGTATTTGGACAAAAAGATGTTTAACACGAGAAATGAAGCCCTAAGCATATTTTAAAACTAAAAAACATATATAAAAGAATACAACAAATACCAAAATCGTCTATTCTCAAATATTGTACAAATTTGTAGCAGGCTACATTGAACAGACTAATCAATTATAATATTTAGTACTCGTCCTATCAATAAGACGGACTTGAATGACAATCAACTAATCAATGCAATATATTCAGTACAAGCATCTTTGTATAAGATTGATTTCCAGGAACCATACCCTAGTGTGCAGAGCTCATCTTCAGTTAGGGGTATCAACTGGCTGGGCTAATAAATATTATGCAAGTTCTGCCAAATTCAGCCCTGTCGAACCTAATAGGCCCATGGTTGGCACTGCATGAAACTAGAAGACTTGGCTCAGCACAGGCCCAATATAAACCTAAGTTTTTTTTTTCCTTTTCTTTTTTTTTGGGGAGAAAATAGGATGGAGCTATAGCTCCCGCCATAAACTATATTAGATAGCATATGCTAGAGTTATCTAGCTAGATATATATAACAATATACCGGCAGAATATTGGTATTATGGCGAAACTATGCAAGCCCTGTTTATATTGAATTATACTCATATATGATAATTGAAGCAGATTATCTTTAATTTATTGCACCGTGAAAGCATAACCACAAAATTCTTCCTTAATCGCAGTTAACTTTCCCACTCTTCTTTACTCCATGTAGGGTATGCATCAGTCATTTCAGTGCGGTTTTTGCCAAAAAATTGACCACCAAACATAACCGAAGTAAAACCAAAAAGTTTGGTCGGTTCAGTTGTCGGTTGTTGGGTTTTGAGGGGAGACATCAGAAATGAAGATGGTAATGAAAATGTGATCTATCAATTCAGAAAAAAAAATGCCTGATAAATCCTATAAAGAAACCTAGAATTCATACTCCTATTCATACAGAAAGTTTAACAATCATTCCAAAAATAGGGGGGGAAAGAGAAGTCAAAAAAAAAAAAAAAAAAAATCAAACCCAAACTTAAGAAAGCCGACAATTCATCACCTACTCAAGCCTCAATCTCTCCATCCCAAATCAAAATCAAATTTTGATGCCTATCCACTAATTCCCAGCAAAATCCCTTTTGGTGCCCGGTGCAGATGGCAATGAGTCGCCAGTTCTTGATGACTTCTCAGCTGGTGAGGGTGATGGACTTGTTGTCGAGATTAGACCAAGGGTGGCCTCGATCCCCTTTCGGGCCTCGGCGAGCTTGAATATCTTGTTGAGCTCGTTGTTGCTTCCGGTGGTATAACTGAGTTGCTACTGGGTCAAATTTGGATGGAAGGAAAGAGGATCAAAAGATAGAATGTTTGGGAAAGGGTGAGGGAATTTCGATGGATTTGGGACAGATTAGGAGATCGGCTAGGGATTTGGGAGTTTGGAGGTGCGGTAGCAGTTCGACAAACGGAAAAACTCAAATAGCCAAATCAAATCAATCGTATTTGTCCGTTCCGGTCAGTTTTCTTTCTTTGATCCGAACCGCACTCATCCCTAACTCCATGACATTACACAAAGCAATAAGTTGGATCACCTTTTAGATATCTGAACTCAGACTAGTAATACTGATGGATATTCACCTGATAAGCAATTAGAATGAGAAACTCCAAATATACTAATCTGAAAATAAGGGGGAAGATTATTATATATCAACCTAAAATTAGAAAGAATTACAGAAATTGCTAAAACTACCAAAATAATTCTTATTCTTTCAACAAGTTGATAAAATACTTTCCTGTTAACTTAAGTATACAATCAAAACAGGCTACTAGCATCAAATATTACCATATGTTTACTTTTCCGTCAATAGTTCCAACAAGAAAACTCGAGATGTTTTTTCTTTGCAATCTCCAGATTTTTATGCTTACAAAGCCCAGATATTAATATTTGCTGCAACTGTCAAGAATTATTTTTATAGCTGACCAAAAAAAGCAGCAAAGCTAAAAGCCAACCAACAACATGCATTCATAAGCATCAGGTCATGAAAAATAATTTCTCACCATAACTAGGAAGAATCACATAAAATCTAACAAATTACCCCACAGGAACAAACCTGAACGTCCGACAATTGGATTGAGATCATAGAAAACTCAACTTGTTTTTGTTTGACTTAAAGTGGACTGCAAGGATCTAAATTTGCAAAAAAAATAAACTCAAATCCATGCCCATAAATACCACCTCACTGCTAAGCAAAGAAAATCCCATCCAGTATTCATGTGTAGGAAAATTCATTCTCCAATTTAAGTGGAATCTGATTTTCCTAACTCTTAAATATCTGAGGAATTGGGTTAACTAGATATTGGTTTGCAAGTATAGTATACTTCACGACCCACAGGGAATCCAATGGCTTAAAGATGGTCCACATTACCTTTTGTAATGATTGTTATCTCGTTAGCCTCCCAATGGCTATGTGATGGGAATCCGTCCAGTTCGGAACATGGAGGACTTACATGCGCAAGAGGCGCAACTCTCTTCTATTGTATTAAGCTATTTTCTTTATTGTTAGGCTCTTTTCTTTATTTAGTATTCGGTTATTTTGCTCTTAGTCTCACATCGATTAGGATGAGAAAATTCCTTTTCTATAGGGCTTAAGACTATTGGGTTGGACAGTTCACTGAAGTCAATTTAAACCACTTTCTGCTTTGCATGTTGATTTGCATTGCTCCTTGAATCTCTTGAATGTTGATTTGTGAGAGTGGGTGAGAGATCACCTGAGTGTCGATTCCCGAATTAATAAAAATCTATTTTATTTTCATTCTAAAATTATTTCTGTATCAAATGGTATCAAAGCTAAAATCTTGCTCTTTTCTTCCCCACAAAACTCTAAATCTCTCTTCTCTCTTCTCTAGTTTTCAAAAAAAAAGAGTAAAAATTTTTAAAAAAAATCAAAAGTTCTGTTCAGCCGCTCCTCTCTCCCCTAACCTAACCTAACTTCCCGCCGCCATCTCCCCCCTTCACCGTCGCCGCCATCCTCTCCGTCTCCTCTTCTCTACGTTGACGTCATCTCGTGCGATACCCACGACGACCACCACACCGACAATGCCGCTCCCCCGTCCTCACCGCTCTCGTCTGTCAGAAGCATCACCACCTCGCAGCTGTCGCCGGCGTTAAGATCCGACGCCGTCGAGATCTCCTTGCCAACAGCCTTCAGATCCAGCCCAAATATCATTGTCGATCTTCCACCGCCGTCCCTCACCAGCACCGTCAAGATCCAGATCCTGATTTCGTCACACCATTGTCGTCGTCCCTCGCCAGCCGCCATCCACGCGAGGTCGAAGATAGAATCTGCTCTGAATTTCATTTCGAGTTTATTTTAGAACCCGACCTGACCCGCCATCAAACCCAAGATCCGACCCGCTCGCAACCAGACCCAACCCGCCGTGAGCCGAAGCTAGCATCAGCGGCGCGAAAGTTGACGTCATCGACACGGAAGCTGCATCATCGGCTCGACCCGAAATAGCGGAGCCGACCCGAGCCGACGCCGACATCATCGGCTCCGATCCGAGCCAACTCCGCCCTGTTTCAACATCAGCACAGTTTTAATTCAGAACCCGTTTCAGGTCCGGAGTCCGGTCGAGTTTCATCTGAACAGTTGGATCCGTGACTGATCCTGGAGCCACTCAGAAGATTTTGAAGCTTTCGGGCAGGAGAACTGGTCTCTGACCTTATTTGGAGCCACTACTCGGTATCAGTGCTTCTTCAAACGCCTCTGAGTATGCTCTAACCTAACCTTGTACTATAACTTATTTCTTGTATATCTCTTGCATCGCTGTGTGGATTGATAGTTGTAGATGCAATTGTTATTTGCCTTATATGCTGTTTGCCTGCATATCACACTTAGGATCCATTCACTTCATCTTAGGAACCATTAGGAGACTTTTTGTTTGATCATCTAGTTGCACACATTTAGTTAATACCTAGGGGAATTGCGCATTCGTGTGTTTGATTGACTTGCATTTGTGTTTCATATTGGTGCATGCTTCTATGTAGTGTAAGAGGTGTAACCCCAACCGACTAGATATGGAAGAAAAATTTAATCAATTGACAAAAAAATTTGATCTTTTGTACAAGGAGATGCAATCCATTAGATTTGAGATACTAGACAACCAACTTAAGATAGAGAAGTTAGATAACAAACCTCACGAAGAAACATGTGGCCGCAGACTGAATAGAAAGAACCACAATAAAAGGGATGAGAGCAACCACAGGCTTAGGGATGACGATGATGAAATTATCCTCAAGATTAAGATAAATCCTCCACATTCGACAGTGTCCATAATCCTAAGGTTTTTAGTATTTGGTTAGCTGACATGGATTACTATTTTGACTGGCATAAGATATCCTAGAAACGTAAAGTCCGGCTCGATAGGATGCGACTTACAGGGTCAGTTAGAGTTTATTGTACCTCAGTAGAGAGATATCATGCGAGGAATAGGGTTCTCATAAAGACTTGAGATGAAATAAGGACAAACTCAAAGAGATATTTTCCTGAATCATATAGACACCACCTCCTAGATAAATTGCACCGCCTTCTTCAGGGAAGCATATCGGTCCAAGCTTATACAATTATATTTAATGACTTAAATTTGCGCTGTGAGTTATAAGAAGACCCCTACCAAACCATATCTAGGTTTTATTCTAGGTTGAGGACCAACATCCAGTGCCATGATCATTCATTCCCAACTATAAAGACCCTTGTACAGGCCAACCAACTTGCTCAGGATATGCAGGTTTCACTTAGATCCTCTTCGGAATGCAGATTCATTCCGAAAGCCAGGGAGCAGTATATGTGCTCACCTGAGACCACTACCAAACCCAACACCAATACTACTGACCCTAAGAATAAATCTATTATAGGTGACCATCTAGACAGACTACCTCGGAGACGAAGTGCTTTCGGTGTCTTGAGTATAGTCATGTCGTTGCCCAGTGTCCAACCAGGATCCTTCTCATTGAGGATGCTGGTTTGAATGAGGGTAATCTAGAGGAGGACGTATATGAGTCAGAGGGGGCACTAGTGACACAGAAGAGAATGTTAGGTTGTCCAATGTGAGGGTGTGTGTCGTCAGGTGCCTTCACACAGTAGGCAGAGATGTAGAGTGGTGAAAATCTAGTGTGTTCTATAGCTATGTTATGCACGAAGGAAAGAACTATAAGGTGATTGATGGGGGCAGTTGTGTCAACATCATCGCCAAGACAGCCATTGAGATGATGGGTCTAAAGGTTGAACCCCACCCATAGCCATACAATGTGACCTAGGTTGATAAAACGGCCCAACCTATTACTCAGCGTTGTCAGGTTCCTATCCACATGTCTAGCTACCAATATCGAGTTTGGTGTGACATTTTAGACATGGACGTTGCACACATCTTGTTGGGTAGGCCATGACTGTACGACTTGGACGTGATCAGTTTTCGTAGGTTAACATTTATGAGTTTAAATTAA
Organism: Agave tequilana; assembly: GCA_038442645.1. Classification (NCBI taxonomy): domain Eukaryota; kingdom Viridiplantae; phylum Streptophyta; class Magnoliopsida; order Asparagales; family Asparagaceae; genus Agave; species Agave tequilana. The sequence continues at coordinate 53,817 of JAVJIF010006746.1, forward strand.
TAGAAAGAAAATAGTATTGAAACATGTCAAACCCAAGTCAGCAATGAGAACAACAAGGCGGTAACTGTCACAGACAATGAAAGCAAGAAGTCGCTTCATTTAGTAACTAAATCCCAGTTTCTCAGGGAGAGCAGGGAGGAAGGGGTAGCATATGCATTGGTTGCCTTGGGTGAGTCTTCCAGCGCACTGGTTGAGATACTCTGGAAGTTCGTCAGATCATCTGTGATTTTAATGATATCATGCTTGCTAAGTTGCCTGACGTATTCCCTCTCTTGTGTAACATTCAGCATGTCATTGACTGTGCCAAGGTCCAATTTGTCAAATCTTCCGCATTACAGAATGAACCCCACTGAGCACGCAGAGCTGAGGAGGTAGGTGGATGACTTATTGAGGAAGGGTTTTATTAGAGAAAGCTTGAGTCCCTGTGTCATACCCGCATTACTCACACCAAAGAAGTATGGCAGCTGGAGAATGTGTGTGGACAGTCAGGCCATCAATCGGGTCACTCTCAAGTATAAATTCCCCATCCCTAGACTTGACGACTTATTAGGCATGATGGCTAGAGCCTACATTCTTTTGAAGATAGACTTCGTAGCGAATATCATCATATTCATGTTCGTGAAGGGGACGAGTGGAAAACCATCTTCAAGATCAAGGACGAGTTATATGAGTGATTTTTCATGCCTTTCGAGTTATCAAATGCACCTAATATGTTCATGAGAGTAATAACCCAGATTTCACGTCTTTTCTTGGAGAAGTTTGTGGTCGTCTATTTAGATGACATTCTGATCTTTAGTCGGACCCAGAAATAACATATTCTTCATTTAACACGCGAGCTAGAGAGTCTTCGTAAGGAGAAATTATTTGTCAACTTGAAAAAATATGCATTTCTAGCTCAGCCGTTCATTTTCTTGGGTTCATCGTATCTAGAGATGGTATAACAGTAGACCCTGACAAAGTTAAGGCCATCAAGCAGGGACTGGCCTACTCCTAGTTCAATTCACGGGACTAGAAGCTTCCACGACTTAGCTACTTTTTACAAGAGATTTGTCAGATATTTTAGTACCATTATGGCTTCCATTACTAAATACCTTAGAAAGAGGAGTTCAAATGGACTAGAGTTACTACTAGAGCCTTCGAGAAAATCAAGAAGTTGACTACTGCCTCAGTATTTCGCCTTCCTGATTTCTCAAATGTATTTGCGATAGCTTGTGACGCCTCCGGTGTAGGCATAGGTGGTGGGTTGAGCCAAGAGAAACACCCTATCGCTTGCTTTAGAGGGAAGTTGAAGGAGGCAAAACAACGCTACGATGTCAATGATAGTGAGTTGTATGTTGAAGTGTAAAGTTTGCAAAATTGGCGTCATTATTTGCTACCTGTAAAGTTTGTCTGCATTTGGACCATTAAGCCATTCGCTATATCAACTCGTGAAGCGCGTAGGAGACCTACACATCAAGTGGTTTGAGTTCATCCAGGAGTACACCTTCGTACTCAAAACACCGCGTCAGTGTGGATAACATGGTTGCTCATGCTTTAAGTAAGAGACTTTGCAAGTTACAGGCACTGAGTGCAGAAATAATCAGTTTTGAATGTCTTATACAAGATTATCCTACTTGTCGAAAGTTTGGTGAAATTTATACTTTATTAAATTGAGATTCACCAACTTTAGTGGAAGATTTCACCATTAATGATGGATTCCTATTCAGGGGCACCAGATTATGCATTCTCAACATTTCTTTGCGAAATCATCTAATTTGGGAAATACATGTGGGGGTGTCACTGGACACTTTGGCCGAGACAAGAGGGGATTTTATTGGCATAATGTCAAGCGAGATATTACGAGGTTCTGTCCAATGGCCAAGTGTGTCAAGTTACCAATGGTAAAAACAGAACATAGGGCTTTATACACTTTTGCCTATTCTCTCTGCACCTTGGGAGCATCTCAATATCGATTTTATTTTAGGCCTCCCTCGCACACTTAGAAAACATGACTCTTTCCTTGTGGTGGTTGATAGGTTCTCAAAGATGGTTCATTTCATCCCTTATAGCAAGACAACAAATGCTTCGCACGTGGCACACCTATTCTTCAGGAGATAGTGTGCTTACATAGCTTACCCAAGTCCATAGTTTCTGACAGGAATGTCCACTTTACGAGCCATTTTTGACAAACTCTTTGGAAGAAAATGGGGATTGTGCTTAAATTCTCTACGGCATATCAATTGACAACCAGACTGAGGTAATAAACTGTAGTGATTTGCTTCAATATTTAGTAAGGGAGAACATGACTACGTGAGGTGAGGTCTTACCTGTAGCTGAGTTTGTGTATAACAATTCGGTCAATAGGTCTACATGGTTAAGTTCTTTTGAGGTAGTCACAGTGTACTGACCTAGAAACCTATACATCTCTTACCTATGTCCATAGATGACCTCCCTAGTGCATCACCTGAGTCATTTACTCAACATTTACATGAGTTGCATGAGCATATCAGAAGGCAAATTGCTATTAACACGATAACTATAAGTCTGCTACAGATTCACATAAGTTGCAGGAATTTGCTATTGGAGATTAAGTGATGATTGAGTGCATCCAGAGAGGTTCTCATCGGGAATTTTGAAAAGCTCCATGTCAACGTGTGGGTTCTTACAGGGTATTGAGGAGTTTTGGTTCCAATGACTACGAGCTCAACATTTCGCGTGATCTTGGAATCAACCCGGTGTTCAACATTAAGGACTTGACTCTTTACCACACTTCAGTGGCCTATCCAACTGCCATACCAGATGAGCAGTATCGACTTCCATAAGTCCTCAGCCATTCCCAGTTCAACCACCACCATTGAGGAGACCCTCCACCGAGGAAATTGAGGATATTCTGACGGACAAAATAGTTTTCACGACTGCCGGCACCTACTGGCGCTATTTGATCAGTTGACGTGGGCTGCCTGATTCCGATTGCACTTGGTTGCGGGCAGAGGAGATTATGCAACTCAACCCAGAGCTTCTTCATGACTTTCACTATCACCATTCTCCAAAGGCAAATTTTTCGAAGCCAGGGAGAGTTGATGGGAATCCGTCCAGTTCAGGAACATAGAGGACTTATGTGCGCAGAAGGCTTAACTCTCTTCTATTATATTAGGCTATTTTCCTTATTGTTGGCTCTTTTCTTTATTTAGTAGGTTTGATTCTTTTTGCTCTTAGTCCCATACCAGTTAGGATAAGGGAATTTCTTTTGTATGTGGCTTATAAAAAGCCAACTAGACTATTAGGTTGGACGGTTCAGTGAAGTCAATTTAAACCCCTTTCTCCTTTGCATGCTGATCTGCATTACTCCGTGAATCTCTTACATGCTGATGTGTGGGAGTGAGTGAGAGATCATCGGAGTGCCGATTCTCGAATTAATCAAAATCTATATTTATTTTTATTCTAAAATTAGTTTTGCGTTACTATGTGCCATGAACACTTCTATCAGAGCTATACCCGTGTGACGCACCTGATGGACATTGGCACTTCTTAGACACTCGAACATGTCTCAAATATGTCCTCAATTATCTTATATATTCTTTTAAATTTCAGAGACTTAATGGATACTTCTCGTTTACATGTTTACATTTCTCCAACATTTGTTTACTTTCATTTAATATATCGAAAACTACTACATTTTAGACAAAAAAGGACATCAAAACGTTGACATGCAGAAAACTATAAAAAGTTCACATATGCTTGATAGAAGAAGTTGGATATATTAAGCTATTTTAGAAAATTAACGTGCCAAAGTATATTCCTCATGCAAAGTCATTATAATATGTAAACATTATATGGTGTAAAGTTATTAGGAATATGCATGTGGCATTTGCACTCTGCACATGACTAGGTATATATGTATCCTTGCACATCTCTCTATCATAAAGATGCACATAGATACATAGTAACATAGATAAATACATATATGATCTGTTGTCATGTTACTCTGTTCTGTGTGTCCTGTGCATTTGAAGGTTTTTGTGTGTCTGTCACCATGTATCTGTCATGTCTGTGTCCGCATCCATGTTTGAGCTCGCATCCATGTCTGTGCTACATAGCTCCATGGTCGAGTAAAAAAACTACCAAAGCAACTTGCTAAACAAAAAGAGACAAATCCTCCATAGTTTGATCCCATAAATTCTACCTTCTAAAGGAAAACAGAAAGTATGACACTCCAGTTGAAAGTAACTATCAAAGAAATTGAACCACGCCATAATGTAAATGAACTCAAAGTTTGGCGTTACAGAATCACTTAAGAAATTGAAGCATACCGCAATGTAAATGGAACTTGAAGTTTTGAAGGGATGGTATCACCAAAAAGGCAGCTTCTTCAGCCAACTTCCAGAGAACTCTTCTTACAATGTCTCCCAAATACATTCCCGAAATTAATTTCTCGAAGATCTAGAGTACAGAAAGAAAAATTTGAGCTTGCAGCATCCAAAGCAATCATAACAGAATCATAACAGTCAACAATTATCCAGCTGCTAAAAGGTAAGATAAACACATTACTTGTTCACCAGGATTCAGACTTTCAACATCCAATGCTTGATCATACTCTGTCATCGGTAGATGAGATGACCTGAAATTTCCCCATTCCATATTGATAACCTAGAAAATGACGCAGTGTTCTTTTTAACTAAAACACAAATGGTTGAGAAACTAAACAGAATACAATATTCCACCAATTTGCTTTACAAAATAACATTGGTTTTATTAGCTGATGATGAAACTGTCAACCACCTTGAGCTTTCTATAATATAATACCACTTCCAGTCTAATGCATATTAAAGAAAAAAATTAGAAACAGTCGCTAAAAGGATTTGTACCATCTCTCCTGACTTAGGTAGGAGGCCATGCCACTTGGGAATTGCTTGTGCTCTCTCTACATATGCTGCATTCGTACCAGTACCCAGTATGACAGCAATAACAACATCATTATCATAGTACCTACCCCAGCCAATGTTCCTATTGTATCATTAACCTGCAATGACACAATTAGCCCTCAGTCAAATGCGATCTACACAAAATACAGCTTTGCATGACTGATGACCACAGAAGTTTTGGAAGTACTCACTAATGCTGAAACACGCATATCAAGACCTTGTCTTTCCATTGCCTTAGACAATTCAGCAACTACATCTTCTCCTACCTGGTTCCACAGGAGTCAAACTGGCTTAATACGTGATAATTCAAATCCAAATTCTCCAAGTTGCAATCATCAACTTGAACCACCAATGTTGAGGAGTTGATTTATGCATCTTAACAGGTATCTCACACTTCAAATAATTAGACCTACAAAGTAGTCTGACACGCTATCATGTTTAATTGTGTTGTCACATACTAAACGTGGAAGGGAATACATTCGTATCAGAAACATAATAAAGCTTGGGAAACAAGCTTTCAGTCCCCGCAAATCAGATGAACTATCATATTGTTTCTTGTCAAATGCATTAGGTGGTGCAATAAATTTTTTGTTAAAGCTGATTCTACCTTGAAATAAATTGTACACGAAAAAAATCATTGAATAAAGAATGTTGTTCACCAGAAAGATCCAAAATATAGCTTCCCAAATGAGATTATTCAAGAAAATTGGTTTGACTCAACGTGGCCTACTATGTAACAATTCAAATCCAAGTTCAGTGAAAAATATCAAACTAAACCATCAAAACATGGTTGAACTTTTAAAAACAAGCATCTAAACAGGTATCAATCACCTGAAATAATTAGTAATCTTTAGTGCACTTTACAAAGTGGTCTCATCCACTTAGATATGAAGGACAACATCCTTGAGAAAGCATAAATAACTTTGGAGTACACTCTAGTATACTCCCCACAAACCAGAAGGTTTACCATATTGTTTCCTGTTAGATGCATTCGATAATGTGGCAGAATTCTTCAGTAAACTGATTTTCCTTGCAATATTACTCTATGAGACTCGTCACTCAAAGAGAAAATGTTGTTCACGAGAAAAATACAAGGCATGAAACACCAAATGAGATTGTTCAAAGGTTCTTCACTCCACTTTCAGGTATCTAGGCTTGCATAAGAAATATTTACATGAAGTTATGCTGTGCTACAGGTGCATGTAGCTTTTAAGTAAGTTCGATTTGAAGGAAAATTCTTGTAAGGTATCAGCAAGCACAGGAATGCATTGCAGATATGGATGTCAAATAAAATGAACTCGTTGAAAACCATGAGGATGGCAAAGGATTTAGAGATACAGGATCATGTGTCATAACTGTGAGATAAGACAGGTGAAAGCAATAGAAGAACTACTATTCAAATCAGAAGGACACACTAAACCAACAGGGAGGTCCTCACCGTCAACAAAAGATTAGATACACCAGAATGCCGTTCCTTGATAACAAACTAGACCTTCTGCCAGATCTAACACTATTTCTGGCACGACTTTCAGCCAAGCTTTTTGAAAACATTATATTTATTGGCTAAAAGGGGACAATTGACCTGAAGCAATAAAAAGAATTTCACTTTACTGTCCTCGGGATTGGGTAAGTAATGACTAATATGAGTTTCCACAATTTTCCACTAGTATGGAAATTTAAAAATATTAACCAAATTTGGTGTAACGTCTACTCATACTGATAACATTTATACCTGACATAAGAGCTAATTATACAAACAAAAATAATTATTTTCTTTTCCATACATAAGTCCTTACAGATATCTGAATGTTAGATGTATAAACGCCTGAGATAATTAGGCCAGCGAAAGTTGTTCTGGAAGCAATGATAAAAGTAACATTAAACAATAACCGCAGAGTGTATGCCTATAATGAGTGAGAATTAGTAGCATACGCATATTTGAAAGGGTCATCAAAGACATATGCCAAATAAAGTGATAAATAAAGAAATTAAAACATAACAAGTTTCAGAAATTAACTGTTCCATCTATGGAGAACCCTTTTGTCCACTTAATAAGAGTGCCTGATGCAATTGAATTCTGCTTCACTGGGAAAGAGAAAGTAAAGCCAAGTTCTCTCTGTCTTCCCACAGAAAGGTGAAAGTCGTCCCCTTCAGAAGCAACAAACTTTGCTAATGCTGAAGCAATGAAGTCAAAAAGTTCCTGAAAACACAATCGATAAGAAATTTCAGAGCAAATGAGACTGAAAGAGGGAATAAAATTTAAATGCATTAGACACTTACATGAGAGTTTCCAACCATCAGATGTGGGGGAATTGAAACTTCTTGAGCTTCCTGTCTAAGCACACGTCCCTCCTTTCCACCAAGTTGTACACGCATACAACGGAAGTTGGTTCCTCCAAGATCCAATGCATAAAAAGTCCTTTCTCATTCCTACAAGACACAGACTCCAGGAATCAAAATCAGCATCTGAATCTTTGATGCTAAGGTGATGGGGTTGAAGAGTATAGGGAGATATTGCAACAACTGGAATGTGCTTGACAAAGACAACCCTACAATTTTTCCTTGATGTTAGTTACAGCTTATTTATATGACAAGATATTAGCTGCAGCAAAGCTTAATTGATTTAGTCTGGCCCTCAAGGTCCACCAAAGGGGGTCACGTCGTGGAAACTCTTATAGCTGCAACAGAGTATAATTGACTTTAGTTTGAAGCCCAGTATCAAACAAAGGGGTGCTATCATGAAATCCTTTAATAAATAACAAATAACACCAACTAATGTGTGATTTGTGTATCAAATTACAAATACCTTAAACACTGTGATAGTGATCATGGTTTGAGTGGTTGTTTGGATCCAAATTACGTTGTCTTAACTTGGTTTTTCTCTCACCAGATAGATAACACATAATTGAACTAATATCACAAGTATCTGGGTGTGATGAAATATGAAATCCTGAGCCCATTGCTGTAGCATCCAAACATTAAACCTGTGTCCGATGATCCATTTTTTGGGCATAAAATAATGCCTCGTATTAACCTATTTTTCTAGGTTTTCCAAATGAAGAATTTTTACATTGCTGGTGCAATCCTGAATATCAAATTTTGAATTATCCAAAACTTTCTTCTTGTTTTTTTCCCTATCATATTCCATCTACTTAATTGCTATGGTAAATTTTAAGAAGCTTAAGAAAGCACATATACAGTTACAGAGCCTTGACTATAATCTAATTGGATTTCTATTTGATGGACCAACTATGTTCATCCAATTGCTTCTTTTGTGAGTGACTTTTTTTTAGTGATTTTATATTACTATATATATTACTCTTCATAAATTATAGGTAATACGTTATTTAATTTATGCTCATTCCGTATAAGCAAAATATAGGCTTAGATTTTCTCTTATCAAGTCTGAATTAAAATGCGACTTCAGGGGCCAAACATATAAGAGAGAATCATCTGTTCACCTGAGTGATCACAGTTCATCCAAGAAGCAATAAATTGAACTAACGAAAGGTTCCTCCAACCTACTTACCATCATACCTTTGCCAACTATCTGGAATCGAATTGGTCAATCCTCAATTTAGAGCCTTTGCAGAAGAACTGATAACTCTTAACAGTTTTCTCCTTGAGCAAAAAATGAACTTTAAACACCTCATTTTATTTCCACAGGTTAGAGTTAGAGTTATAACAAATGAATTATAATACATGCAAAGGAAAAAAAACTGTCAACAACCTAAACCGTTACAGAAACAATTGTGATTACAGAGAGCACAGACACAACTTTTAAAATAGGAAAAAGAAATTAGTATATCTCTACTTTCTGCAACTAACAACTAATTATCATCTTCTGCCGTTGTATCAAGTCACTTTGAATACCTCGCAAACCAAAACAGTTATAACTGCTGGTTTTCAATTTTCTATTAAATTCCGCTACCAATACCATTTGCTAATTCTCAATTAACATCGCCATTAATTTTGGTAGTTAATTTTAATCTATGAGTTTGAAGGATCCACGAGTAATTACTAATAAACATAAATAAATAAAATAATAATAAACAAATAAAGAATTTTGAACTAAAGAAGACAGAAGCCACTGAAAGAAAAAATAATAAAAATAAAAAAATTGTCAAAAGAATCTAAGATAACAAAGAAAAAGAGAAGATATAGGGTATAGATTCACAATTATATCTTTAATAATTAACAAAAGTTTACTTGGAAGTCCAGCTGTATATAAGCATACGGCAGCAAGATGAATCCCCTCATAATAAAAAGATAAGCAGGTAAAAAGATATAAACTTTCCAGCAGATATACATTATTTTTAGAAAAACAGAAATGCAAATATAAAGTGTGATAAATCAAAATTAAAACTAAAGGTGAGCACTTTATCCTCGGTCTTATCCTAAAATGCATTAAAAAAGTTATTTGTAACCAAGGAGAACCCGGGAAACAATCCAGGAACAAATCAAGAACCTTTTTTTATTTAATGACATTTTGCAATAACTCATCTAAGAATGCATTTTTCATTTTCAATCACAAACAAAAATCAAATTATTAAAAGACTAAAAATCAAGGGGATCAACAAGAAACGCATCACAGAGAGCCAAGATCAAAAATCGAGACAAAAAGAAGAGATCTTTTACCGGTGGGGAGATTATCGACGTAGCTAATGAGCATCTTGAGCTTGCTCCCGCCCTCGGACGCGAGGCCCGCGTGCATCTCAACCGTCATCGCGTCGGCGACCTGCCTCAGCTTCCCGATTGGCGTCGCGCACTTCTCCTCCAGCTCTATCAGGATTGCCGCCGCCCGGGCCCACCGCCCCGACTTCTTCATCCGGTGCCTGACGATCAGGGCCGCCACCGCGCACGCCGTCGCCGCGCACACCACCGCCGCTCCCACCGCCACCTTCCCCATCGCCTCAACAACCAATCCAAATCAAACAAACAAAAACCCTAGGAACAGCGATCTCTCAAGGTTTCGCAAGAGATTGAGGGAGGAGAGAGAGAAAGGGGAAAACGAGAAGGAATTGGGAATTAGATCTTGGAAGAAGGGGGAATTGATTGAGCTCTCCTCGCTCTCTCCTCGCTCTCAATTTCTGATGGATGGACGACGATTTAAAAGAGAGAAAATTTTGCGGCCGATGAAAGAAGGAGAGCAGAGCACAGACTTCGGAATTTTCCGTTTTTACTACGTTTATTTCTTTCTGTTTTTTTTTAAAGGCTTATTTTCTTAATACCCTTCAACTTATACGATTTTCTTAGGATAACCCTCTTGACTTTCAAATTTACACTCTATCACCTGAGTAATCTTTAAAGTTTCCACAAAACTACTCCTTTTAAGCCATGGTTATAATGTTAGAAACATGTCTTGCATGAGATATTTTATGATCAAATATCCTTAACTAAATACGAGTATAGTCCGTGATTTTATGTTTTTAAGTTAAAACACTCCAATTCTTCTTTCTTTCTGTTTTTCTCTTCATCTAGAGTTAGGATCAGCCCCATTCTCCTTTCTTCTTCCTTCTCTAAAGCTCGTGTCTTCTGTTTGTATGACTTCCTCATGCACGAGCATCAGTATAAAGTGTTATTGTGGTTCTCGTGCTTCGATCGACGGGTCGATGACATCTTCGAGTCCTGATAGACGGTTCTTTGGTTGTCGCAATTGGAAAACCAATGATTGTTGGTTTTTAAGTGGATGGATCCAAACGAAGATGTAGTCACAAGCTCACAACCTACATAGTGGAAACAAAGGGGAGAAGTAAATGGAGAGCTGACAGTGCATGAAATTTGCAAGACTCCCCAATTTATTGATGTACTGCAAAGGGATATTGTGGAGGTAAACACAGAGATTTTGTAACTGAGGTAAAAAAAAAAAAACAAAAGGTTTTATTGTGAAAATGAGGAGAACTACTATGTATCTCGTTGTTATTTGTGTAATCACTGGGGTTTTATTGTTTTTTCTTGGTAGACTCTGAATTTTGTTGAAATAATGACCAAGAAATTGTGATATTGTAATATGGCAGATTGTTGTTAATAAAAAATCTTTATCTTTCAATGTGTTTCAATTTTTATGAGTTGATGTTTCAATTTTCACTATAAGACTTTCATTTTTTTTCATAGTGTATATTCTCACACATTTTACACAAATAAAGTGGTTTTAAATCAGTATATTCGAGAATTTCAGTAAGTAAAAAAAACTCTTTTGTAATTTCATAATACTCTCAACAAAAACACTCAACTTTCAGAACAGTCTCAGAATACCTCAAAATACTTTCAAAATGGCTCAAAAAAAAAACTTCAGTACAATCACAAAAAAAAAATCAATAACTTATATCATTGAATCAAAATAGCCCGTTAAATTTTTTTAAAAATTCACATAATAATCTTAGTATAAAAAGTTACAGTCAATCATACAAAGCCTACAAGAAATTCCTGCCAACTTCATCTTACAAAACATAAAGTAAGGTAGCGAAGAATACAAACTTCAAACTTCCAAACATCCAAATTTCTGCCAACTTCAATACTTTCAAACATCAGATGATCTATCACTACATTTTGATATTAGGCTATAAAGTTTACG
>JAVJIF010006747.1:0-64280 GCA_038442645.1 Agave tequilana
TTTTGTCATGACCATACTATTAATCGACACTCTTAAAGGAGTAGCCTTTGATTGTTCAGAAGCCTTCCAAATGGCTCCATCAATTCTTAGATTGACCTGAAAACTCAGTTCCTTTTTTGATTCTATGAGGATGGCATCATGGTGACCATGGATAAGCTCCTCTCAATAGTACAGAAAGGAGAACGAAAATATATTAAAAGATTCCGCAATCTCTCTCTCATATGCCCCGCAAGCATGCCCTTGCACATGTTGCTTCAAACATGTCGGCACCACTTCCTCGACAGAGTAAAAGTTCGTATGGGAGCTGTTAAAGCCAATACTTAGAAAGAGCTTGTCGAACAAATAGAGATAGCTGAGAAATCAGTTAAAATGTTTGAACCCTCTGTGCCTAAGAAAAATGGGGGTCGGTACCAAGGGGCGTGATGCAGCCCAATCTTCTCAATCTAAAGGGAAAGAAACGATGGCAGTGAGTTGTTTGGACAAGCTCCACCAAAGCAGAAAAGGAGTGGCGCCAGCAACAATCAGGAGTTAAAGTTTTTGCCAAAATAATATTTTTTCAAAGATGAACAAGTGGTGACCATCTTCCACCTACTCAACAAGGGTAACAAGCTCAAGTTACCTGAAATTTGACGATCAGAAGAAATGGGGCGTACGAACGACCCCAACTACTCCCTCTTCCATAGAATAGTACATCATCCCACCAACAGATTTTTTGTCCTCAAGATAAGATCTAAGTATTAGTGGATGCTGGAGTTCTGACTCTCAAGTCAGAGCAGAAGAAAGTCACCGCCAGCATGGTGACTCTCAATTTCAGGACCTTCCCGAAGACGACAATCCAAGATGGATTGACCTTGGTCCCTAAATCTAGACTAGACGTTGTCAACCCAATGACGGAAAAGTAGAAAGCCAAGAGCCTCGTACCACTGCTGACAAAATCTGGAGAGATCATGTGGATCCACCCGGATATCGTTAAAGACGAGTAATGAAAATCCAGCAAACCCAAGCTCAAAGTCAAGTCGTGTAACATCATCTTCCTTGCAATGGATGATGACGATGTGACTATAGCCTCTCTCAGTGACTCAGAAGAGGAGAACCTTGCCTTAGCGGCCCGCTACCTCGCGCAGCCGATAAACACTCAGTCTGGAAGGCTGTACATGCGACAGTATGACCAGACCCCTGATGAGACACAACAACCAACAACGTCAGGAACAACTGCAGCAGCCCAGGCTTTGGCACCATCCCCGCCACTAGACAAAGGAAGCAAAAGGAGGTTCGATTCGACAAATCATTGAAGAAGGACCCTCCAAAGAAGCTCAGTGCTCCTTTCCGCTTCGACATATTGCACAACTTTCCAATATCCCTGCTCGTATCACTCGCACGAGTTACTTCGCCTCTCAAAGGAGACAAAAGAGGCGCTTAGAGATGCACTTGCTGACTCAGAGTCCTTTTCGATATATAAGTACCAGCGATCCCTACTAATGACAATGGGACTTCATATCCCCAATGTCATTTGGTGCAGCGACAGGTGTCATCCATCACCTTCACTCCTGAGGACATGTTTCTCAAAGATAATAAACATGATAGGCTTCTGGACTACACTGGGTACATTGGTTCAACCTGTATCGAGAGGATCCAAGTCGATCCGGGGTCTGCCCTCAGTATCATCCCGAAGAAGCTTCTCTACTTTCACGTATCCCACTCAGCAGGTTATCCACTGCCACTACAACCATTTATGACTTCAATGCTGGGAGTAGTCACCTTCTGGGCAAGATGTAAGGCCCTAAGGCACCATCCTAAAAGGCTAGCCTTCTATGTAGAGTAGCCAAAATTCTTATATACCTAAGACCATCCCCTTGTCTAGCCAATGTGGGACTATTTGTTTGCACAAAACTTAATAATCCCCCCTCAAATAAAGAGTCTGGACCTGTGTCTTAATCGTTGTGCTGCATTGCACTGAGCCATTTCACTGCACTTGTGCCTATGCCTGCACCTGCGCCCCTTTCGCTGCACTGCACAATATTGTTGTCTTTCACTGCACCGTATTGTGCTTTTCACTGCACATGTGTATACGCTTGCGCCTGCATCCGGGCCTACGCCATCCACTCTTGGAGGATCTTCCACACATGACTAGTTTGGGGTATGGCTCTGATACATTTGTAAGGACTTGGGGGCACCATCCCAAAAGGCTAGCCTTCTAGGTGAGTAGTCTAAATCCTTATATACTTAAGACCATCCCCTTGTCTAGCCATGTGGGATTATTTGTTTGCACAAATCTTAACAGTATCTCAGATTGCGATGAAATTCAGTAAAGATATGTTCAAGGCCGCAAGGTATCTATCTCGAATCCAGAGTATGAGGTCACCCAAATTTTGTTTATTTTTTATGTTTATGTTCTGTGTTATTCATTAATTTATTGTCTTCTCTGAAATTCAAGATTTTGGGGGAACTGTTGTGGTTGAGTGCACAACCAAGAGAAACTTCAATTTCCTTATAGCGTTCATTTTAGCTTATTCGTTTAGTCCCACATGGAATAGGGTATGAAAATAATATGGTTTAAAACATCAATCCTTCCTTATCTTATTTTTTATGATTTATATATTATGAGACGAGTACACTACATGCGTGCGCGCACTAACGCACGCCGTGCCACCCCGCCTTGCCAACGCCGGTGGCGGTGCACGCTGCGCCCCGCCGTGCAGCGAGCCCTTTTTTGTTTTATTTTATTTTTTTATTTTGACTGGTTCAAACTTTGACCGATTCAAGATCTAACAATTTCTAGATCTCGATATTCGCGCGATAGATGCAACAAACTGTTTGTTTGCGCAAAATTCGAGATTGAGCTGTTGAATTGGGGTGCTCATTAGCCTATAAATAAACCCCTCAGTTCTAAAGCAAACAACAAGAACAATTCTCTCTTCTCCCTCTCGAGGCCTGAGAAGCTTTTTTTTTAAAATTAAACTTTTATCTGAGCAAAAGATCTGCACCCATGCTCAACCGGGTGCTAGTATATTTTGGAAAACTTTTATCGCTAGTTGACAGACCGCTTCAACCCCTTAGCGACAGGGCGAGTCTTTGTCTTCTAGGGCAGTCACTAGCATGACTGCTCTCTTCACATGTCAGCTTCTTTTCCTATTATTTATTTATTCATGTTGATTTTATTACTGTATATTTATTCCATGTTATTACATCTTTAAGCTTTAAATGTTTAGTAAGTTATATATAGACACACACACACACACACATATATATAGAGAGAGAGAGATTCGGGCTCGAATCGTTCCCACTCAAATATAAACCAACAACATTCAAAAATAAGATCCACTCTGTTGAAGTTGATCTACAATATTTAAGTATCTATAAATCAAAATCATATATTTTTAATACTTTTTACCCATCCATCAAGTGGCCCAAAATGGACAGCCGAAAAAAGCATATTTCTTAGATCTATATTTTTACACATACAAATTCTCGATCCGACCATTTAATCATGATCTAAAAACTTAAACCTTCACACACCAATTTTTGTTAGATTTCAAATATTCTACATCATTAAACTAACCAACTCACTATTTAGGCCATCCGTTTTTTCTCCTACTTGATGCATGGGCAAAAAGTATTTAAAATACTTGATTTTGGTTTATAAATACTTGAAATAATATAGATCAACTTCAACAGAGTGGATCTTATATTCGGATGACGTATGTTTATATTTGAGTGGAAAGGATTTGACCTCGAATTGACTTGTATCATTCTGGAAGGATTCGAGGTCGAATCCTTCCCACTCAAATACAACCCTATGATATTCGAATGCAAGATCTATTCCGTTGAAGTTGATCTACATTATTTCAAGTAAATAAAAATAAAAAATATATATATTTTGAATACTTTTTGGTTATTCATCAAGTAGCCACGAAATAAACGGCCGAACACCTCACTAATAAAACGGACCAAGTTCCCAAGGGAAATCAAAGAAGACTTCATTTTGCATGAAACTCTTGAAGATGTTTAACCTTCTTTCCAATAATAAGTGCAAAGTTGCAAATAGAAGAGTGGAAGAAAAAAAAAACACTCCATGACCAAATCAGTGTCACAAGTGGCTAGAGAATTCTCCCCATTCCCATAACAAGTCCAGACTCATAAGAACGAAGAACATACAGTGATGTCCAGAAAAAGACTACCATAGAACTAGATAGCAAGAACATACTAGCCCATCTGGGCTATATTGCTTGTTACTCCCATACAAGAGCGACGATGAGTTGATGAGGCAAGTCCTCGACTAGGAGAAGGTGCTGCCAGTGTTGATCTTAGGGGTTCTTCCCACCTCCGCCATTGCCTTTCCATCTCCTACCTGGTTCATGTTTAGGGTTGGGTCCTCGGTAGTCGTAGTCCAGGGTAACCTCCACAAGGACCTTTCTGCTATGTATCTGATATCAAGAAAACAAAAGCCGCGGAATATAAGAACCCGTAGAAAATTACTCGGCAGTCATTACTCACTCATTACATGCTATAAGACAGAACGTTTATCAACTCAGATAATTCCTCATTACTAAAGCAAAAGGACTATGCTCTATTTACTGCTATTCACAAATTTACCCACTAGTTCTTCGGGAAAACTTAGAAATATATCGGAAAATTTACAGATTTACTTATATAAGAATCTCTCGAGTTTTGATTAGAGTTTTCCTGGAAAACTGTCAACAGAAATCTTGGGATCAAATTTGATGGTATACTGACACCATAAATTCTTGTGTCGTACCATTAACCAATTATTGGCATGGTGCCATAGAGAACAATTTCCATCTGCACTTGTGAGAGAACTAGGTACCCCAAGCTTCTAGAGCATATGATATGCTGTATAAGGTGGATGAGGTGACTAATAAGTGTCTTCTGTGCATTAACACATGCAAAATTGGCCATAATTATGCCCTTGCTAAGAGATGCACAGGCTGATTCGATCCTCAATGCTTCCAACTTCACCGGAGATGATTATAGAAAAAAATTCTTGGTTCTCTTATCTGCCAAATTCGGGAGTAATGGTAAAGGAAAAGTAAGAAAACGACCAAATAACGCCTGAAGGTATCTCAGCTAGAAAGATCAGGAGTATGAAGATAACCGAAATCACAAGCCTCGGCATGGCTGATGTCACTCTTGTTAATATTTGGAGTGCCTCATATTCATTAGAGAAGAATTCAGATTCAGATAGACGTGTTACAAGCTTCACATATCAAGCACGGACGTGTATAGACATTGTGCATATTTAATCGACTAATATGTCTTATTAGTCGACTACGTCATGGGCTAGTCGACTGATACTTTGGTATAGTCGACTGGGCCATGTAACAAAGAGTTAGATTCTCAGATTGCATTACAGTAGTCGACTAGACTCTGGGTGTAATCGACTATTATTGGGTATTAGTCGTCTAATGATTTGCCCTAGTCGACTAATACTGTTTCTGCCAGTTTCCTAAAACAGATATGTTTCCTGTTTTGATTTGGATACATGTTTTCTATTTCTCTGAGACGATGCTGATTTGATTATTGGAGTTTGTGAAGGACTAGGATCATTTAGGTGCCTATATAAACCCCTTAGGGGTGCTTTTGAAGGTGAGTCAAGAAGAGTCAAGAATTCAAGAAAAATTTTGTTTTCACTATTGAGAGTTATGAGAGAGATCTTCTTGTAACTCTTATATTTTCTTCTCTGTTTTCAATAAGTTTTCTGCCCTCCTCCCCGTGGATGTAAACACATTGCCGAACTACATTAAATCTTGTATTTTTTGATTGTGTGGTGATTTAGTTTCAATTGCTTACTAATGGTAGATCTCCTACGCTTCCACTTTTGCTTCTGAGTCTTCAACTCGTGTTTCTCTATTGTTTGATCGGTGATAGATCATCAACAATTGGTATCAGAGCGATGGCTAGCAAGACGACCACGATAACCAAGTTCAAAGTGAAGAAATTCGATGGGAAGTCCAACTTTCTATTGTGAAAGATGCAAGTAACATCATTGATCGTGAAAGAGGGCACACACAAGGCCCTGCTTGGTATTGAGAAGAAGCCATCGAAGATGAATGATGATGAGTGAAACGACATCGACTTCGCGCAAAGGTGACGATCATACTGTGCCTATCAGATATTAAATGAGGAGAAACTGCTGGTCTTTGGTGTAGGCTGGAGAGCCTATACATGACAAAAAGTTTTTCAAACAAGCTCTTCATAAAGAAGCAGTTATAAAGCCTTCGTATGAAGGAAGGTACGCCCATTCTATAACATCTCAATGCTTTTAATAGAATTTTAAGCGACTTGTTAGCTCAAGAGGATAAGCTAGAAGAATAAGACAAAACTCTTCTGTTACTCTCTTCTCTTCTATCAAGTTATGACCACTTGGCAACCACCATCATGTATGATAAGGAGACCTTAGAGTTAGAAGATGTCAAACAGATACTCCAGAACAACAAGCTAATGAAAAGATATATCCTACGGAGGAGGCCTCAGGATTGTTTGTTAAATGCTAGAGAGGAAGATCAAAGAGTAGGGGACCCAAAAAGGATCCAGAGGCTTCTAACAGTTTCTCTTGCTACTTTTGCGAGAAACCAGGGCATATCAAGAAAAAATTGTATAAAGTACAAGGAGATGCTGAAGAGAAAAGGCGGCAAAGATTCTGATGGGGTTAGTACCAATGAAAATTCAAATCAAGCCGGAGTCGTCAAAGAAGCAGATAAGAATTCATGTGATGTCTTGACTGCTGAGTCAGAAAAAGGTAATCACTCAGATGCTTGGTTACTTGACTCGGGGTGCACATACCACATGTACCCAAAAAGGGAGTGATTCAGTACTTACAAGCGTTATGATGGAGGCTTTTCCTGATGAAAAATGATGCCGTGTGTAAGACTGTTGGCATCGTAACATTCGTATGAGGATGTTTGATGGACAGGTTCAAACCCTGACGAACGTTCGACACGTTTCCGGATTTAAAGAAAAATCTTCTCTCATTGGGAGTTTTGAAAGCTCGAGGGTACAAGTTTTCTAGATAGATGGAGGAATCAAAGTTACTAGAGGTTCCATGATGATTCTCAAAGGAGAACAAACAGTAAACTTGTACAAGTTAATAGAAAGCATTATTGTTGGTGATAGAAGGAGGATACTATAAGACTTTGGTACATGTGTCATGGACACATGAGCGAGCGAGATCTTCAAGTCCTACACAAAAGGAGTGCTCTACCAGATATCAAATATTATAAACTTGATCTTTTTAAATTTTGCATTATGGGTAGGCAACGTAGAGTAGCTTTCTCTACATCTCAGCACAAGACAAAGGACTTGCTAGATCTCATATACACGGATATGTGGGGCCTTCACTAGTAGCATCCATTAGGAGTACTAGGTACTATGTTACTTTCATAAATGATTTTTCTAGGAAAGTTAGAGTATACTTCTTGAAGCAGAAATCAAAAGTATTTCAGAAGTTCAAGAAGTGAAAAACTATGATGAAAAATTAGACGGGATGGAAGATGAAAGTCTTGAGGTTCGATAATAGAGGCGAGTACACCTCCAAAGAATTTAAAGATTACTTAGCAAAAAGGGCATCAAACACCAGTTAAGTATTTCAGGACAATCAGAACAAAATAGAGTAATATAGCGCATGAATCGGACAATTAGAGAGCGTGCCCGCAGTATCAGATTACAGGCTGGCATGTCAGGAGAATTTTGAGCGGAGGCGGTGAATCATGCGAGTTATCTGGTAAAAATATCACCATCAACAGCTATTGATCTTCAGATTCCAGATAAGATATGGTGAGGAGTATTTTGTGACTATTTAACCTTACAGATTTTTGGTTGCCCGACATATAGTATGGTTGATGTCAGAAAAACAAACAAGAGTCCAAGTCTAAGAAGTGTATCTTCATCGGGTTCACTAAAGGAGTCAAGGGTTTCAGATTTTGGGATCTCGAGAAAAGGAGCGCCTTTACCAATAGAAATGTGATCTTTGATAAAGAATTAATGTTGCGAGAAAAGTCAGAGATGGAGGATAAAACACAAAGTGGAGTTTCAAACAGTTTGACAAACACTCAAAAAAAGGGAATTGAGGTCTCAGAGAGCCCTAAAAGGCCTGAAGGGTCAGAAGAGGACTTCTCAGATCCAGATAGAGACAACCAGGAGGCTACTCAAGAGCAACTTAGATCATTGAGGTAGTCAGTCAGAGTTATGGTGCCACCAATAAGATATGGCTGGGACGATGATCAAGTCTTTTTCGTATTAGTAACAGAAACAAGAGAACTGACAGTCACAGAGAAGTGATCAAGGCAGAAGACTACAACAAGTGGATTATAGCCGTGGAGCAAGAGATGGAGTCTTTGGATAGAAATTAAATATGGACATTAGTCAATCTTCTAAAGAACTCCAAGGCAATAGGTTGCAGGTAGGTCTTTCGCAAGAAGGACAATGAGCAGTACAAGCTAAGATTAATTGCCAAAGGATATGCTCAAAATAAGGATATTGACTACAATGAGATTTTCTCTCCTGTAGTCAAGCATA
Source organism: Agave tequilana (assembly GCA_038442645.1). Lineage (NCBI taxonomy): Eukaryota > Viridiplantae > Streptophyta > Magnoliopsida > Asparagales > Asparagaceae > Agave > Agave tequilana. Next base: position 8,533 of record JAVJIF010006747.1, read on the forward strand.
CATCTATTCGGATGTTATTGGCGATAGTTGTCCAGTTTGATCTAGAGTTGGAGCAGATGGATGTCAAAACAGTGTTTCTTCGGTGAGCTGGAGGAGAAGATATATAAAACAACCTGAATGATTACATTCAGGAAGGTAAAAAAACCAAGGTGTGTCTTCTAAAGAAGTCCCTTTACGGACTTAAGTAGTCTCCCAGGCAATGGTATAAGCGGTTCGACTCTTTCATGATCAAGGCCAAATATAACCGATGTGAGTATGATAGTTTATCTATTTTAAGCAGAGTGATGGTCTGACATATTTGCTGTTATATGTGGTTGATATGCTGATTGTTATGAGAAATAAGACACATGTTTAGAAGCTTAAACCTCAGCTCAAAAAGAAATTTGACATGAAGGATTTGGAGAAGCCAAGAAGATCTTAGATATGGAGATCATTCGAGACAGAGGCTCAAGCAGACTTTGGCTATCCCAGGAGAACTATGTTCTCAAGGTGTCAGAGAGATTCAACATGGCAGAAGTAAGACCAATCACCACTCTTTGGTAGGTCACTTCAAATTATCTTTCAAGCAGTGTCCACAATCACCGGAAGAGGAGGAGGAGATGTCTCGAGCCATATGTTAGTGCGGTGGGATCACTCATGTATGCTATGGTCTGCACTAGATCTGACTTAGCCTATATAGTTAATACAGTAAGTCGGTTCATGTCAAATCCCAGAAGGCAACATTAGGAAGCATTGAAGTGGGCGCTACAATATCTGCGAGGGACTGCGAGACTAGGTTTGGTGTTTCAGATATTGGAAATGGAGAAGCCTAGAGAACTACAAGGCTGACGCAGATTATGCAGGAGATCTTGATCAGCGAAGATCTACGATGGGCTATGTGTTCACAGTACCTGAGTGCACCATAAGTTAGAAGGTAGAGTTGCAAAATACAGTTGCTCTTTCAATGATAAATGCGGAGTACATGGCTGCAGTTAAGACGTCAAAGAAAGCTTTGTGGTTGAGAGGATTAGTTGAGACATTTAGTATCATATAGGATTCAGTTCAAATTCATTGTGACAGTCAGAGTGCGATTCATCTCACTAAAGATCACAAGTATCATAAGCGGATGAAGCACATTGATATAAGGTATCACAATATACGTCAGTGTGTCATGAATGATAAGGTGATCGATTTGGTAAAGATCAACACGAAGAACAATTCAGCAAATATGATGACGAAGACCATCCCGGTGGAGAAGCTCAGAGCATCTCTAAATTTCATCAAGGTTCTCCAAAGGTAAAGTAGCAAACGGGCTCTTGGGAGAGAGCTATGTGAAGTTACATTATCAAATCACGTTAAATCTTGTGTTCTTTCTTTAGTTGTGTGATAATTTAGTTTCAATTACTTGTTAGTGGTAAATCTTCTACGTTTTCGCTTCTGCTGCCGAGTCTTACTCGGTGTTTCTCTATTATTTGATCGGTGATAGATCATTAACATCTCTTGCTCTTCTTTGATGCCGCTTTTGGCGGGTAGACATGATAGCTTTACAGAGCAATAGGGATATTATCCATTATCCCACTAGCGCGAAGTCAACTGCACTAACTTGAAGTACATCAAAAATTATTCATTGCTCTCCACCAGAAAGCAAATGTCTAGTGGAGATAAAAAGCAAAACAAAACCAGTACCTTGCGTGCATCCAACTGAAACAATTGTTCTTTGCCTGGTAATTTTCAGAAGTTTCTGCGAAAATGGCTCTTTGGGGGTTCTGTTGTAACATGTGAAGGACATGTTCATCATGAAAGGGAAAATCAATATGTAAACAAAAATAAAAATAAAATTAAATGGAGCACTTGTGTATATAAGGGACACTACTTATAGGGGAATAGATATTTCCACCCCAAAGAATGATGAAGGCATCCAAAATTATTACAAGTATGCTATTATTTTTTTTACAATTTCACCCTTAATGAAAAGTTCAAAATGTCCTTTTCTTCTTCCGCCTTCTCCCTCCACTTCTTCTCCCCTCCTCCCCCACTCCCGGCCTCCCCCTCCCCTCATCGACCTCCCCCGCTCCCCCTCCCCTCCTCGGCTCTCCCCTCCCACCGATCTCCTCCTCCCCGACTCTTCCCCCGCTCATCCTCCCCCTTCCCTTCCCCACCTCCTCCCCCCATTGGCCTCCACCCCTCGGATCTTCCCCCAACTCTGTTCGGCCAAATCTGACAAAAACAGACTTAGTTTGTTCGGCTAGATCCGGCCGAACAACTGGGGGAGATTGGGGAGAGGAGATCGGGGGGCCGTAGGCCGGGAGGGACAGGTTGGGGAGGGGAGGGGAGAACGGCTCAGAATAGGGGATGGGGAGAGGGAAGGGGGGGGGAAGGGGCAAGAGGAGGGTCGCCAGGAGTGGGGGAGGAAATGGTCGCCGGGAGAGGAGGAGGGAGAGGGGTGCCTTCATCAATTTGGGGGTGGACATTTTGGGAAGAAAGGGGTGTCTTCATCAATTTGGGGGTGTCTTTATCAATTTTTGGGGTGGAAATGTCCGCTCTCCTCTTATAGTGATAGTAAGATCCTTCCTCTCCTCGTGATCGTGAAAAGACAACAAGCAAACACACAGTTTGTTGATAAGAAGCACAAGCAGAGGACTTGTAAGTACACCTAGAGGGGGGTGAATAGGTGTACGGCTAATTTAATGAACAGAACGTGAAAATTAAAACTTAAATTGCAACACACTTAATGTAACCAACGAGTGTAGCCGAATTCCCGGTGAAGGGCTCTGGACTAACTCCTCTTCATTCCTCTGAATAAGAGTTGAGGTGCTATATGAAGCTCTCGTGGTTAAACACAAGTGAGGCATACACAAACAAGCCAAGCATATAAAATATGAATGAGCAATATGAAATGATGCAAGACAGAAAGTAATAGAGAGAGTTTAGAGAAAGTGGATCAATCGCTAACACACGGATATGTTTCGAGGTTCAAGCACACAGCTCTACGTTCTCGCCTTCACACAGAAGGATTTCCACTAACTTGTCCACACAGGACTCCCACACAGGGAACCTCCACTGAGGATTTGGGGCAATACAACTGGGAGTACACAACTCCTCTCTTAATTACAAACACAACCCTACATTTAGAGGTTAGGCACAAAGCCACCACAAATCAACCTCACAAATGAGGGATAGGCACAAAGCCACACAACCAATCAACCTCTCACTAGAGGGATAGGGCACAAAGCCACCACTCCAATAATCAACCTCTACACAAGAGGGATAACACAAAGTAGGAGGGTTTACAACTTGGTGGTTTCCACAACCACAAACTATCTCTTTTCTCACAAAACAATGATCCTAATAGATAGGATAGATAGATAAGCTCAAGTGTGAGAAAACAAAATGTTTTGAATAAAGAAAATCACTTGGGAAAAACTCCAAATAGGTATAGAATATTTAGACCAAAAACAAATTTCCAAAAGACTATTTTCTTTAAATTTTCAAACACTTTAAAAACAAATAGATAATAAGAATTTTGATCCCAAAACTTTTTGCTGAAACACGCTAAAAGAGTATGAAAATTTTCTCCTCAAAAATCTTACCCAAAACCAACAATGGATGGGGTATATAAAGGCCCAAAACAGAATCTGCCCGTTGGCTGGCAGAAAGGTCTGTTTTGACCTTCCGATCGACCGGCCGGTCGACCGGCCAACGGTCAAAAATTTGACCGTTTAGCCTGCCGGTCGACCGCCCGGTCGACCGTGCCCAGAACCAGAGAGCAACGGCTCTCTGGCCGGTCGACCGCCCGGTCGACCGGGGCAACCCGAGAGTGGGTTGCCTTCAGTCGGTCGACCGCTTGGTCGACCGGCCCAAAGGGCTGGCCTGCGTGCATGTTCTTGTGCACGTCAGTCGACCGGTACTCTGGATCCGGTCGACCGCCAGAGCCTGGCAGGTCTGATTATAGGACTTGAAAACTGGGTTTTTAATTACCAAATAAATCTCATAAATTTTCTAAAAATCTACAAAAATAAGTTCAGTATAATACTTTGAAATACAAACACGTGTGAAAAAATTCAACACATATTTCAAACAATTTGAACCATTTTTGTAACTTAGAAATTTTGCCGAAAAATAAAATCCGTATTTTCCAAAACTTGAATTTTTGAAATGGAAAATCGTTTTGTCCAAAACTCATCCAAATACAAAAACATGATACTTAAACAACTTTTAAGCATGTTGTATATGGATATAATCTAATATACATGAAAGATATATATATCAATATTTTTGACTAAAAATCCAAAAATACGTTTTGTTAAAATACCAAAACACCAAACTCATGAAATAGACTATCAAACTAAATTTGTTTAAATAGTTGAAGCATACATGTATATAAAACAAGTCTAATATACATTAAACCATGTAAACTTGTATTGATTCAATCTATTCATGAAAACCAAGATCGGTTAAACTAAAAATCGAAAACCGAAACATGAAACTTAAACAAGTGTGTGTGTTGTGAACTTGAGCATATCACACTATCTAATCTTTAACAATGGATCTAAACTAAAACTAAATAATGTACCGAAGTCTTCTTGTAGAGCGCCATCTCCAAGTCGATTCGATCCAAACGTGATCCACCGAGCTTGACTCCAAACTAGTGCTAGGTATGAACTTGATGCTCGGGCTCTTGAATCACCATGTGAAAGGCTCCAAAATATCTTTGTTGAAGCTAGTCACCAACTAATATCTTGGTTAAATATCTGAAACTATATATCACAAGATTATTAATAAACTATAACTACATGAGTTAATCATCATCAAAACTAGAGTGAACGGCCTCTGGGCCAACAGGACTATGGTTACACATAGTACAGTAAATATTATGTATGCTTTCAGATTTTTTGGCAAACTGCTGTAATAATATCTTTTGAAAAGAAAATTCACTAAATAAAATCAATTGACTAATTATAGTTAAATGTTAAATCACAGAGGTTCTCTCTGTCTGTTATGCTTAAGGGCAAAAAATACAACTTCTCATAAGTCATTACCTTTGTGTACAACCTTAATAGGAGAGTATCAAGGCTAGATTTCTGGTTGGAGATCCTATACCTAAAACAAAGATGGGACTTTCCTTGAGTTATTCGAGAGGATTTCAATATAATCTGTTACGCAGATGAACAAAAATGAGAGGAAAGAAATGATCACGATCGTCAAAAGTTCAACTCTGTAATAGACCGAGCTGAACTTATAGAGATGCCTCTTACTGATCGGTCTTTCATGTGGTCTAAGCTCCAGGATAGACCAATCCTCGCCAGGCTAGATAAGGTTCAAGCCTCTTCTGAATGGAAAACACATTTCCCATTGGCTGCTGCTCGTTCCTTACCTAGGCCTACTTCAGACATGTTTCGCTTTGCTTGATACTAGAAAGATTGTGGTCGTCAAACGTAAAATCTTTCAGTTTAAAAAAATATGGTTGAAAGACCCGAATTGTGCCACACTCATTAAGGAAAGTTAAGAATTCTCCTTATAATGACCAGACACCGCTGACACTCTGGCTATTAAACTTAGACGCCTATGAAAGGCTCTAAGGAAGTGGGAAAATTGTTCTTTCATATAAATCATTAACAATAAAAAAGAGATTACTGGTCAAATTTACATCTTGGAAAGAACACAAAAGGAGAGGGAGCTAAATCAGGAGCAGTTAGCAAACTTACAAACTCTTCAGGTCTGTATCCAATAAATTTACAAAAAGAAGGAGATGATGAGAAGCCAACGAGCCAGGCTCAACTAGGTAAAACAGGGAGACCTTAATATCGTCTTCTTCCACGGAACCGCTAACATGAGAAAAAGAAATAACATGATTCTTAGTCTGGAATAGAAAGGAAAAATAATATAGGACAAACACCGTATTGGAGGGACCTTCTAGGAAAACTTCAAGAATCTTTTCGGGTCTAAGAACGCCCATCAGTGGCTAGGCTGCATCCTCGTAAGCTAGAATCGGATGAGGGGTGAGTCAGATAAATAACAGATATTTGTAAACCTTTCTCTGAGGAGGAAATCAAAGCAACGATATTGGGTTTGGGGGCAGATAAAGCGTTGTGCCCGATGGCTTTCCTGTTTTCTTCTATTGTAAGTTTTGAGACATTGTCAAACCAGATATCATAATACTAATAGATTTCTTACATGAGGGGATCCTTCAGTTAGATAAACTTAATTATGCACATGTCGTGCTCATACCAAAAAAGAGTGAGTCGAAGGAAGTAAGAGAGTTCAGGCCTATTAGTGTCTTGAATGCCTTGGTAAAGATCATCTCCAAGGTGCTGGCTAACAGACTAAAGGACATTTTAGAGGACTCGATAGACAACTACCAAATAGGGTTCCTAAAAAGCAGGAATACCCTAGATTTAACTGTGACCGTTCATGAAGTTATCCAATTCTCCAAACAAAATAAGTTCCTGGGGTTTTATGTTAAAGTTGGACTTTGAGAAAGCATACGACACAGTGGATTGGGACTGCATTCTGGAAACACTACGCTCTGGGGGATTTTCGTCTACATGGATCTCTTGGGTCAAGCTTTGGTTACGATCCGCTAAAGTGAGAGTACTGGTGAATGGCATCCAAAGAAGGGAGATTTGGTGCAAGGGGGATCTTAGGCAGGGGGACCCCTCTCTCCTCTGCTTTTTGTGCTAGTGGCGAAAAGCCTGCACCATATGATCACCAAGCGTCAAGGAAAAGGTCTTATTAAGGGTTTGGGAAGCCGAGATGAAACAAACAAAGTAATCAATCTTCATTATGCAGATGATATCCTAATCTTCGGGAGGCTAAGTCTACCACAAGCGATGATACTTAAATGGGTCTTGTTATGCTATGAGAAGTGGTCTGGACTTAAATCAACTAGCACAAAAGATCTCCGATTTTCTTGGGGGAAATATCAGCTAATAGGTTCCTTCTCTCACTGGTCTTTAACTGTCCAGTTCAATGAATGCTAATCATATGTGGGACTATGACTCACTTGTGGCAGGCTTAAGAAGCTACACTAGAGACCGCTCATAGAGAGGATCCAAAAGAGATTAACAGGATGGAGAGGTAACATGCTCTCTCTCGGAGGTAGGATCACAATGATTAATGCAGTAGTTTCAGCCATCCCTGTGTACTTCCTATCATTTTCCTTACTTCCTATATGGTTAGAAAGGGAGATGGACCCCTTAAAAGAAAATTTATGTGGGGAGAAACTCAAAAGGAAGGATGGGCCTTATGCTTGATCAATTGGAAATGGGTGTGTAAACGCAAGAAATTAAGTGGTTTAAGGGTCATCAACTTACAAGATTTCAACAATGCTCTACTCCTCAAATGCTGGAGAAAATTGTTTGACAAACCAACTCATAAATGGGCAACACTACTATCCTACAGCTATCGCCCTCTAATAGGATGGTAGTCGGATAGATGCATCACCAAGACATTTCTCTCCCTTCTCTAGAAAGGAATGAGCACTGTCAAGGACATCTTCTTCCTAGGAATCACAAAGAAACTAAACAACGGAAGAGGTATAAGATTTTGGAAAGATAAATGGTGCTCGAATGGGGACGCTATTCTCTGAACTTTTTTCTCGAGCTCAAGATCCTGTAGGACCAGTCCTTTCACACTGGTCTGACACCGATTGGAACATTTAAGTACCTTACATGAATTAAGTAGAAGATATCAGCAAGATGAGCTAATTAAGTAGAAGATCCTCCGTTCTGCGAATGGGACCCTAAACAGATTTTCTCAGTGAAAAATGCCTACATTAGATTGAACGACGGGGGGGCTCCGATATCCATATGCTAAGGCCATATGGAATGCTAAGGTGCCACTTAAAATCAGGGAATTCCTTTGACTAGTCATCAATGGAACCCTTATAATGTGGGACAATCTTATGAAAGGGGCAGGCAAGGGCCTAATGCTTGTATTATGAGTGCGAGGGACGAGGAATCCATTAATCACATGTTCTTTCATTGTTCGTTTCTAATGCTTGTATTATGAGTGCGAGGGATGAGGAATCCATTGATCACATGTTCCTTCATTGTTCGTTTACTCGGAGCGTCTGAAGAAGTTGGTGCAACGCCTGAGAATGCACCCACAGCTATCTCCTATTTTTTTTAAAAAAATTGGTCATCTTGGAGATATACGTCCTTCAATAAAAATGAAAGGATTATCCGGGATTTAGCAGTGACTGTTATTTTCTGGGGATTTGGAGAGAACGAAACAATAACATATTTAATGAATCGACCAGATCATCCGTCCAAACTTTCTATATCTGCTTGTCATTTATATCTTATTGGTTGAACCTCCTCTCAGGTACTTCCAGAGAGATGGCGAGGTCGGCTCTGGAGCACGCACAGATGGGGGACGTCTTCGACAGCTTATCAGAGGAGACTCAAGGTGAGAGATGAAAGCAACTCGGACATCATGTTACCAGAGACATATTTGGACTCCTGATTTTTTGGCTCTCAAATTTCATCCTGACTTTTGCTACAAATGTAGTCTGTATTTTGTGTCACGGAAGTTCTGATACTATCAGTCGGTTACCTTATCATTTTCACTGTACTTTTTGTATATATTGTTCCTCTGGTATTGCACGTGCAAAAACTCATTAGTTTAGGAGGATTTGTTGCATTATATTATATGTTTGTATGGATGTTTTCATTAAAAGATTTTTAATGAAATGTGAGGGGCCTTTATAGCTCATCGTTTATTCTCAAAAAAAAAAAACTGTGAACTTGCAATATAACATGTGAAGTCTCATGTTGTTAAAATATAAATACATGAACCCTCACTACAACTTTGAAGTTTTAGTGCAGTGACAGAGATTTTAATGAGGCACTAGAGCAACTCAGGTTTAATTCCCACCAAACGCACATTTAAAAAGTGGATTTAAAACAAAAAATTACCACTGTAAAAAAAAAATCTTAGATAATGATGATGTTGTCTGTTGAAAATTTAGCGTGAATAAAAGAAAATAATTAGCCAAAGAAAGGAAATGAAACTATTGTATAGGAACCAATCAAAACCAAATAAAGTGGACACAACCCAAAATGTAGTGGGCAAATTGAGTACTGTAAACTGGTCACGGAGTCATAATCAATAAAACCACATGCTCATCCTTTCTATATTTCCTTTCTAATTTAAATTTATCTATGTAATCTGTATTTATTCATCTTTTTGTATGGCAAAATTGGGGACGTTACCCACAATGCACCCCTAGTCCAAGATATGGGATGGAGGCCATCAACTCATTAAGGTCACCACCTTTACGAAGCTAACCACCAGGCCATATACCTACATATCAACAGTGTAATATGTGTTAGATTTTGACTTAGCAAAACTTTAGTTTTATTGACTAATTCAAGCATTTAACTAATTATTAATTAACTCCAGATTATCAAGTCTCATAACTAACTACTAGGCTTATAATTCTCTAACCAACTGAGTTACTCTAGCCTATAAATAAAGCCCTTACCTTCATTGAAAAAGATCATCTTTCTCTTCTTCTCCTCTTGAACTTTCTCTCAGTGAGAACGTTCATTCTTCTGAGATCTACTCTATGAGAAGGAATTCAATTTTAAAGATTTTTCCCTTCTATTTTTAATTTTGGGTAATCATTTCTCATCTGAGCAGAGATTTGGGACAACGCTCGATCCTAAGTGTTAGTGATTTCGAAGAGGCTTTACTTCTAGTTGATGAGGCCAATCCAACGTCCAAACGATAGGGTGGATTATTTGTCTTCTAAGACAGTGCATGACATGACTACATCTCTTAGGCTAGCTATCTTATTATATTTGTTCTTATTTTGAAATAATTGCATGATTAGGGATTGATATAGATTTAATTGATCTTATTCTCTGAGTTTAAACAATTATTAAATTGTTGCATTGTTTTTTATTTTATGAAAATAGTGAATAAACTACAACAATCTAGAAGACAAATGAAAATTTGTAAAAAAATCAATATATTTCAAATATGTATTTCCTAATTATATGTTTCATGCAATCTGTGGATTACAAAATAACTTTCATGCAACTTGTTAAAATCTACTAACAAACAATATCCCCAAACTTAGGATTTTTTTTCCTCTGATTGGTTTTGAAGGTAGGGTTCAATTTGGTTAGATTGATTTGTTGATTGAAGAGTTTCATGTTGTGCTAATAATTTTATGATTTTTTTCTCTTATTTTGTTGTAAAGATTGAATCTTTTTGCCGATTTATGCGGTATAGTTGTTTTGATGTAAAGTATTGCTTGGTAGTAAGTAGTCTGTTTACTGAGGATTTTTCTCTAGTTTCTGTAAGAAGGCAAAATTCACTAATTGATAACAAAGTGCTTGCTTGTTGATAGCTCAATTCAAATCCTATTAAAATTAGAAGCAGTAGAAAATTTTGAACTTCAATACGCATTGGAGTATTAAAATAGGAAGGTCTTTAAAAGGGATTTGCTATGATATGTAAGTAGAAAACAAACTTAGGGATTATTGGAGTTATTGATTCATTACATTATTGATTTGTTATTTTACCTCAAAGAGAGTATGATGTTCTTGTAAGATATAGGGTCTATATATTTTAATTAGCATAATATATCACTGATGTTTTGTGCCCATGACTTTTATGTGCTTGTATGCAAGTATGTTTTATGTCAACTTTGTTATGCTTCTTTGATTTTTTAAAATATTTCGTTGAGATTTTTCTATTTAGTCTGAGTTGAGTATGATCCTTGATGTTGAGACATGCCTGTGTATACATAGGTAAAGTTTATCACTTGAAATCAGTGCTATATTGTTGATCCCATAGTCAACGTCCCTCGTCACTTTAAAAGTAACTATAAAATTAGAATTTCTTGGTAAATTTCACAAAGACAATCTGAAGAATCAACTTTGTTTTGAAGATTTGAGTGGAGTTCATCAACTCATTAATTTTTAATTAAATTGCTAAATATAGCTGAATCATGTGAATCTAAAGCATATATTTTGTAAAAGTTATAGAGAAAATACTTTTATTGCAGCTTTAAGAAGTAATACAGACAATATGCAGTGGATACGTATAATGTAACTTAATTAGTACAAAATAGCATAATTCATATGTTATAGCTATTTCAAGAAAGTGTATTGGAAGAACTTGACATAGCATGTTGGAAGACGTTGCCTTTATGATCTTGATAGTGTTTGAAATATGTGTTACTTGTTCTTAACATGATTTATATCTTCTTGGATTGTTTTGATATATGGGTGAATTATTTGTGACATTGGTGTATGTTAGTTTTCATATTATTATAACAAGTTAATCATAGTTTATTACACCCTTCTATGTTTTCTGTATTACATAGTAAACTGAATTTGGTATGAATAGTTTTTTATAGAAAATTATTTATAAAAGTTGTCATATCTTAGAAAAATTATTTTCTATGACTAATTTGGTATTAAAAGAATTTACTATATATTAAGTTAGTGTAATCATTTATAAAAATTTCTTCCAATATGACTAGTTTGATGTATCCTAATGAGATTAGGAGCCTATAAATAAATTTTACTTCGATAATCTTCATGACAATATGCTAATAGTTCAATGTGATTGCGAATATATGATGACTCATGATGACATGTTTGTAATTTATGAATTTGCCACATATTTCTGATGTATCTAGTTCTATTGGCTTTGATTACTCAGATAATCTTGTAATGTAATATTTTATTATTTGTTGTTACCCAATATATTCTTGTGAAAGCCTCGCTTGCCTAATATGGGTGTTGTACTGACTGGTTATTTACTCGGTAGAACAAGCATATAATTCTTACTTATTTACTATGTCATTTGATTTGTTAAACATGGTTGTATTTTTCTATGACACGAAACATTGCTATGATTATTATCAAACAAGATCCTTACATTTTTATTTTGCATACCTAAATTTAAAAGCTACTTGTATAAAATGACAAGTCTTTGAAATTTTTGTTAGTGGTGGACAAACTAGATGAATTGTTGCTTGACCACTTAAGTTTATATTAGTAATAGATGACTATGTTTTTGTTCCTTCTCCTAAACCATCACCAATTGATTCTTCTTTGACAAACCTAAATTACAAGAACAAAATTTTGTACACTTTAGTGTTGTTGGAATAGGCGTAATAGTACAAGAAAATTAAAAGGTAAATAATTTCTCCAAAATTCATACAACTGGTGTTTAACTAAGGAAGAGTACTAAACATGGTTCTGTAATTAAGGAACGCCAAGAGCGGATAACCTCTAACCTGAGTTACGACGACCTGACGAATTAGACTAGTAAAATTAAGATTTTAACTAACCCAATAATTCTACGATCTTTTATTAAATGTCTCATCAGCCTATGTTAACCATAACTTTAAAAGTGATGTTGTTATTTAGTTTATAACCATAACTTTTACACCAATATTTAGACATATTTGAATCTATTTAGGATTCATCTTGATTACATATTATGGTTGGGTTGAGATTTAGCTATCTTTCTGTAGGTCACTTAGAGGGGGGTGAATACGTGACGTGCTAATCAAATGTCAAACAAATAAGGAATTAAAAATATTTTGCAAACTAAACAAACACACAATGTATAACCAAAGAGTGAAGCCGAATTCCCGGTGAAAGGCTCTAGACTTCTCCTCAAGATTCCTCTAGATTAAGAGTTGCGGTGCAACTATAACTCTCTTGGTTGAATACTAGTGTGAGCACAAATACAAACAATATCAAGCATATAAAGATGTGAACAATATGAGAGCATGCAAGATATCAAATAATCCCAAATATCTATATCAATTACGCACAAGTAAATATCAAGTATGAAATAGATGAGCACAAATATAATACGCATGCAAGACATAAATACAAGTGAGAGAATGAGAATCAATCGCAAACAAGGAAGAATTGTTTCGAGGTTTGATCCACCTGCTCTACGTCCCCGCCTTCATCTCAATGAAGAATTTTCATTATACTCGATCCCGCAAGATTACTCGGTGTTCAATACTTTAACACCTACAACGAGCTCCCTCAAGAACTCTTGGACTCACAAGCTCCTGACTTGTTCCCGCAAGAACAATACACCACACGACCCCGCAAGTTCGCCAAGTCCGCAACCTCTAACTTCTCCTTAATACAAAGATGAAAACTTTGTGATCACTTCTTGATCACAAACAAACACTCTCACATACAAGGATCCCTATAGGATGGATATAGCAATGGATAGCTCAAGCTTGTGTGAATAAAACTAGATAGAATTAGAAGTGAAAAACTCAAAAAATTCTTTTGAAAAGGATCAAGATAAACACTCTTGATAAACTCTTCTTTTGATATGGAAGTTAAGCACAAAAACTTGTTGGAAAAACTATGTAGAGATAGAGCTCTAACTTGTTGAAAAACTGTCCAAAAGACCCAATTTTATAGGCGGTCAAAAATTAGCTGTTACAGGCCAGTCTCACCTGTCGTCGACCGGCTGGTCGACCAACCATCGGTCAAATTTCTGACCATTAGGGTTTCCGGTCGACCGTCCGGTCAACCGCCCTCAGGCTACAGAGAGTTTAAAACTCTCTGTCGGTCGACCGCTCGATCGACCACCATCCAACCGAGAGTTGGGTAAGCCAGTCGGTCGACTGCTCGATCGACCGGTCATTCGGCCGAGGCTTGACTCTGGATGTGCACGTTTCTGTGCACGTCGACCGAGTCATACTTCGGTCGACCGCCAGCAGCCCAGAAACAGGATTTATAGGGTTGAAATCTGGATTTGAAAACTCCAATAAATTCCAACAAAACTCAATAAATTTCACAAAAATAAGTTCGTATAAATATTTGAAGCACAAATATGTATGATCAAAACTGAACATATATTATAAACAATTGAACTATTTTTGGAGCATAGAAATTAACGCTTAAACCAAAAATCGTATTTTTCAAAAACAAGCTTTCTAAATGATTTTTCCAAAACTTGTTCAAGTACAAAAATAAGATATTGAAAAACATTTGAAGTATAGTGTGCAAGAAAATGATTCAATACACATAGAGAATGAAATATACTTATTTTTGACAATAAGTTCAAATAAGTTTTGATAAATACAAAATTTTAAACACATGAATTAAACTCATCAAAAAAAGTTTCTATAATAAAAAAGCAACAATGTATATGGATAAAATTCAATACACATATGAATCATGTAAACTCGTTTTGATAAAATCTATTCATGAAACCGAAAGATGTATTCTTGAAAATCCAAAAATCAAAACTATATTTTTCAAGAACTAAAACTATTTAACCATGAAAGTAATATATAAATTTTGTGTGCGTATATGAGCTTGAGCAATCCACAAATAATTTATTTTTTACATTTTATCTAAACTAAAAATCTTAAACTTACAAATTAGGACTCAAGTTTTCTTGAAAATCTTCTCTTGAAAATCTTCTTCTCCATCTTGACTTGATCTAAACTTGATCCAAACGAGCTAGGCTCCTCTTTGAGTACTTGATGCTAACTTGAACCGTGAGCTCTTGAATCAATATGTGATATCTTCAAAACTTGACTTCAAATCTTTAGTTGAAGCTAAACACTGACTAAGATCTTGATTGTATATCTGAAATTGATTGAATATCTGAAACTTATTAAACACAAGATCATTAGTACTATAACTACATGAGTTAATCATCATCAAAACTAGAGTGATGGGCCTTTGGGCCAACACTTTCATATTTGAGGCTGATGTAAGTAATGATCGGACCATGCTATATTAGTTAGAATTGATATCCTAATTTATACTAAATCTATTATGAGAAACAGGTTAGGATTGAAAATCCTAAACATATGATTTTGATGAAGCTGTAATTCAATTGTACTACTAGTGGCATTATGTTTGCATGAACAAATCTTATGCGCACATGTAAATATGTATATTAAATAAAATTTTAATCATGTGTGGGATGATTAAACTGTCTGATGTAAGTAATGATCGGACCATGCTACAGAGAGTTTAAAACTCTCTGTCGGTCGACCGCTCGGTCGATCGCCATCCAACCGAGAGTTGGGTAAGCCAGTCGGTCGACTGCTCGATCGACCGGTCGTTCGGCCAAGGCATGACTCTGGGATGTGCACGTTTCTGTGCACGTCGACCGAGCCATACTTCGGTCGACCGCCAGCAGCCCAGAAACAGGATTTATAGGGTTGAAATCTGGATTTGAAAACTCCAATAAATTCCAACAAAACTCAATAAATTCCACAAAAATAAGTTCGTATAAATATTTGAAGCACAAATATGTATGATCAAAACTGAACATATATTACAAATAATTGAACTATTTTTGGAGCATAGAAATTAACGCTTAAACCAAAAATCGTATTTTTCAAAACAAGCTTTCTAAATGATTTTTCCAAAACTTGTTCAAGTACAAAAATAAGATATTGAAAAACATTTGAAGTATAGTGTGCAAGAAAATGATTCAATACACATAGAGAATGAAATATACTTATTTTTGACAATAAGCTCAAATAAGTTTTGATAAATACAAAATTTTAAACACATGAATTAAACTCATCAAAAAAAGTTTCTATAATAAAAAAGCAACAATGTATATGGATAAAATTCAATACACATATGAATCATGTAAACTCGTTTTGATAAAATCTATTCATGAAACCGAAAGATGTATTCTTGAAAATCCAAAATCAAAACTATATTTTTCAAGAACTAAAACTATTTAACCATGAAAGTAATATATAAATTTTGTGTGCGTATATGAGCTTGAGCAATCCACAAATAATTTATTTTTTACATTTTATCTAAACTAAAAATCTTAAACTTACAAATTAGGACTCAAGTTTTCTTGAAAATTTTCTCTTGAAAATCTTCTTCTCCATCTTGACTTGATCTAAACTTGATCCAAACGAGCTAGGCTCCTCTTTGAGTACTTGATGCTATCTTGAACCGTGAGCTCTTGAATCAATATGTGATATCTTCAAAACTTGACTTCAAATCTTTAGTTGAAGCTAAACACCGACTAAGATCTTGATTGTATATCTGAAATTGATTGAATATCTGAAACTTATTAAACAAAAGATCATTAGTACTATTGTAACGCCCCGATTTCACAGATACGGGGACGTCACTGCGACGCATATACGAAGGTCAGAAAGTGCCCCCACGTATATACGCTAAGCATAAAAGCACAACAAGAAATCAGAGTGCACACGAAACGTGGCAAACATACATATGCCAACACGAAAGATACAGTACAAAGTCATCACAGTATATGATAAACATTACATAACACATATGTCTTTTATCACAACTCAGTCCAAAAGTAAAATATACATCAAGAGTACAAAAGAGCTCACGAGTAGGATGGAGATCTCGTGAGTCAAGAGAAGTCAGGCACAAGGAGCTGAAGCTAGGATGCCCGCTCGCAAGAAGAGCTCGAGCTACGGTGGACAACTCCACTCTGATCTAGCTACAGAACCTGAATGTGCAAATCCAAGGGTCAAGACATATAATAATAAATGAACTGCAAGCCAAGTGGCTAAGAGACATGAGAAGGGTCAAAACACGAGTATAGAATATAATAACGGTATAATATAATAATCATGAAACGGGAAATCCAAGGTAATGCTAACTACGAGCTAAAGTGATTGTATATGCTTAAGTTACGGTCCTATGAGACTAGTACGTCGAAGGAATAATCCAAACAAGGAAACCCTCATAAATATACCCTTGTCTCATACCACCGCAATCCCAAGCATATAGAATCAGAGTTGCAAACCATATGATAATCCTAACGGGAATACATGATAGGCACAACCATAAACCCAAAACAGGAATAAGCAATAGTTAAAACCGGAATCATCACTGGAATCATGGAAATAGCAATAAATGTCACAAGCCGGGAACATAACTGGAACATGCATGGTATATCAAGAATCATGACAATATCTCTAACAGTGATCATAACAATAATCATGGTGAACAATCTGAATATATGGTTTCAGATTACGACTCTATGAGACTAGTACGTCGAAGGAATAATCCAAACAAGGAAACCCTCATATATATACCTTTATCTCATATCATCGTAATCCTCGTGCATATAATGAACACTTATTATTATTACTCGTCTAACCCATATATCTAGGTATGTGTCTCGGTATCGATCCCAACTCACATACATCCATATATAAGCCATTCGAGGTTTGTTATCGGAAGTGGATGGAGAAACTGATATCTCTTCTTATAGAGGTACGTAGCAGTAATCATGTAACATATTCCCAGGCTATAAGCAAGATATCATCTACACTTATAGAGGTACGTAGAAGTAATCAAGTAACATATTCCCAGGCTATAAGCAAGATATCATTCCGGCATTCATCACTTCCTCCCATACCCCAATACAAGTTGTAGTTTATTACGGATTATCAGTTTACGGGAATGACAGGAATAGGTCATGATCAGGAATCAGGAGTACATAAGTATATATAGTCAGGTCACTGCGTAATAAGCAGGAATACAGGTCACTGCATATAAAGCAGGAATACAGGTCACTGCATATAAAGCAGGAATACAGGTCACTGCATATAAAGCAGGAATACAGGTCACTGATCATGATACCGTATAACAAGTCAAGGTTCCCGTAAAGATGACAATCACAAGTCAAGTACATCATGCTTGGTTTAGGTGATAGCATGACAAGGTGGTGATGTATAGCAAGCAATAAAACATGACACTAAATGTATCAAGGGCCGGGTCAATCATGGCATAACAGTATGGTCTAACAAGGGGGTGGTATGCCAGTGGGAACATAGATACGACTTAGGGTTCAACGACCTCGAAGGGTCTGCCACGCATGTTATAAAATAGGAAAGCAATAATATCACGGCAATGTACAAGCATGGAAATGAAATAGGCAATTACAATGGTCATACATGACTTGATAAGATGAGGTAACTAGGGTAACGTACTACAAGTAATAGGTTATTATGTACAAGGTTCAATCACATGACCCAAACATAAGATTCATCGTGAAACATATTATACAATACAAGTATGAAGCATGAGACAAGACTAAAACAGCACATATGCATCAATCAACAAGTCCTAACATGGGGATACATGATAACAATTTATGGAGTGTAAGTGGTGTAACCAACGGAGTTTTTATGATAACTTTCATTCTACGTATAGGAATAGAACGAGGAAAGATTTATTAGAAACTAGACTCCACTACCTTTCCAATGACCTATTACATGATAGGTTTTGATTAACCAAACTGCTCCAGAAATTCAAAAACCTATCAGCTGTGCTGAATTCTGCAGCAGGACAGTTTTGACCAACCTTCAATGTTCCAGTCATAGCTTAAGCTACAGGTATCCGATGATGACATGGTATGAACCGTTGGAAAGTAGACTCGATTAGCTTTCTAACGGTATATTACATGACCTATTCCTTATTGAATATCCTTACGAAAGAAACCCCAAGATTCTGGTTTCAGTTTTGGACAGACATTAACAGATTGTATTATTAGAGCAGAAAAATCAGAATTCTACATGGATTGATTCTAACAGTTAAAAGTGGGGTTTTTATGGCATTATAGGACCTGATCTACTACTACAAGTATACTAAAACAGAAAATAGCCCTGGTGATTAATATGTTCACATGGAAGAGTTAGATTTGTGTGTTAATGACCTAAAAATAGGATTTTTGGGGGATTTGTTCTAATGTCCCAAAGGTAGGATTTTTATCACTTTAGGGGACCTGATCTAACAACACAAGTACACTAAAGATAGGTTAGCCTAGGTAATTAGAGAAATTCACATGAAAAGATTTGATTTGAGTTCTTGATGAACTAAAGGTGGGATTTTTAGGTTACATGACTACAAGGACTTTCATTACAAGTAATTAGGAAGCTAACTAGGTCTTGGTGAGTAAGGTACTCACTAGAAGGGGGGTTCAATTGGAGCTTGATCCAAGGAGAAGGTGGTGGCTTCAATCCATGAGTTGTAGAAGCTTGATTTGAAGAGGTTGGAGCTTGGTGTTGCCTTGGAGGTTGATGGTTGAAGGTGGTGTCCTTGTGATGAAGCTCTAGATGGGTTCTTGAAGTCCTTGAGGTTGGTGGTGAAGAGATTAGGGTTTGGTGGAGGAGATGAGAGGGGATTTTTGGAGGAGTTCTTTTGGTGAAGAAATGGGAAAAAGGGGAAATTTGTAAATGCAATGAATTTATAGTTTGGGATTTATATAAAGGGAGTGGGATTTTGGTGGAAGTGGAGGGCTTTCTTGCAATTGTGTGGGGGTGAGGTGTCCCCTCTCTGGACACATGGCCGGCTGTGGTGAGAGGGAGTGTGAGTGGGGTTAGGTGAGTTGGTGAGTGGGAAATGAGGTGGCAATCTAGGTGGAAATAAGGATTATGTAAATATTGGAAAAATGCCCGAAATTCAAGTATCTCTGAATGATCTGAAAATTTAACCAAAAATCAAGAATAATATAAAAAGACCAATAGTGAAATCCGTTCGAAGAAATACTGTATAGTTTTAAAGTTAAAAATCCCGGAATCTGAGATTTACCGACTCCGAAAGAATTTCCATAAAATCATAAAATTCTCAGAAAAAGAATGTAGTCAGAAAATATGATTCCAAGAAAGAAAGTCTAAAGAACCATCATGAAATTCTAAACTGTTTGGGAACTAAAAATACTGGAATCAGTCTCCTACCGACTCCGGCGGAAAATCCATAAATTCGTAAAATCTTTAGAAAAAGTATATAAGTAAGAAATATGATTCTAAATAATAAAGTCTAAAGGACTATCATGAAATTCTAAACAGTTTGAGAAATAAAAATCCGAGAATCGGTCAGCGGCACTGGCCGACACCGGTTTTGAAGAAATTCAATTAAATCCGAGAAAAATCCAGAAAATCACAGAAAGTCCAATATATTGGAAAATAACATTTAAAACTGAAATCGGTCAATTCTACATGTCATAAATACCAAATCGAAGAATACACTATGATCGGGCCCTCGGCTCAGACTAGGGCTGACTCCGAGTCCACGAATCCAAATACAAGATAAAACAATCACACCAGGAATTCATAATACAGACTAAATACAGGAAACAATCGAGAAAATACGATCGAAATCTGAATACGCAACTAAGTACGTATTCCGGGAACAGGGTATTACAACTATACTACATGAGTTAATCATCATCAAAACTAGAGTGATGGGCCTTTGGGCCAACACTTTCATATTTGAGTCTGATGTAAGTAATGATCGGACCATGCTATATTAGTTAGAATTGATATCCTAATTTATACTAAATCTATTATGAGAAACAGGTTAGGATTGAAAATCCTAAACATATGATTTTGATGAAGCTGTAATTCAATTGTACTACTAGTGGCATTATGTTTGCATGAACAAATCTTATGCGCACATGTAAATATGTATATTAAATAAAATTTTAATCATGTGTGGGATGATTAAACTGTCATGTACGGCTTTGCCTCTCCATCCAACGCTTGTTGTAATCTATTAAAACTACATTGCCTCAAATAAATGATTTTCTTATAATTTAGTATTATGATTGAGATCAAGAGACTACCTCCTACTCTCATTATTATTTGTTTATACTCCTTAACTTATAGTTATCAAGTTTTAGATTTAGTCATGTTGGACAATTTTGAAATTAAAATTCAATTTTGACTTTACAAACTAGAATTTCCCTCTAACTAAGTTTAGAGATAAATTAAATACCTATTTTGATATTTTTTAAATATTTTCAAATATTGTTTTCATTATCGAGAATTTGACCGAGATTCGTGGTTAAAAATTTTAATTTAGATTCTTGTTACAGGTCTTAAAAATTGAAAAGTTATCTATTTTAATATCTCAAGCAATGAAATGATTTTTTTAAATTACCTTATAACTAGAAAAATATTTGATCTTTCTCATTTCATTACTAGCTTTTATCCAATAAGATATTTATTATTAAAACTATATCAAGTTAAAAATATCATCTGTTGATGTAACTTATTTATTAAAGTTATATTCATAACTGTCAAGATTTAAACACCTTTTATTTAAGTGTTTTTATAATTTCTAACAATAATAAAATTATAAGGATATTCTTATCTAAGTTGTTGAAAATATTTAACTTCAAATTTACTATTCATTAAATTGTATATATACTCAAATTTTGAAATTATAAGTGCATCATTATATAGTAAAATATTTTGAAATTATTGTTATGTTTTACATAGTCATGCACTTCAAATCTTTCTTTAAAACAGTTTACATTTTTAAAAAGAACATTTTCATTTTCATTTTCAATTAAATTGTAAATATTTTCAAAATTATTTAAAATTTCTTTGAAGATTTTAAATGTGACATTTTCAAAACTAAAAGATATATAATATATACATTATATGCAAGTATTATTTGTGAAAATAAAATTGCATGTACAAAGAGGAAATTAAATTCTATATCCTAATCATTAAATTAAGACAATGGTGATTTGTTCAAGATGAAAATTTGAATACTATTAAAATATAAATTGTAAGGAAAATTTTGATTTAGTAAAACTTGAGTTGAATGACTAATTCAAACATTTAACTAATTCTTTAATTAACTCCAGATTATCAAGTTTCATAACTAACTACTAGGCTAATAATTCTCTAACTGACTGAGCTACTTTAGCGTATAAATAGAGCCTTACGTTCATTTAAAAAGATCATCTTTATCTTTTTCTCTTCTTGAACTTTCTCCCCGCGAGAAAATTCATTCTTCTGAGGTTTACTCTTTGAGCAAGAATTCAATTTTAAAGATTTTTTTTCTCTTCTATTTTTTTTTAGGGGCAATCATTTCTTATCTGAGCAGAGGTTTGGGATACCGCTCGATTCTAAGTGCTGGTCATTCCGGGGGAGTTTTTATCACTAGTTGACAAGGTCAATCCAATTTCCAGGCGATAGGGCGGGTCATTTGTCCTCTAGGACAGTGCATGATACGATTACATCTCTTAGGCCAGCTATCTTACTCTAGTTGTTCTTATTTGAAATAGTCACATAATTAGTGATTGATATAGATTTAATTGACCTTATCCTTTGAGTTTAAACAAGTATTAAATTATTGTATGATTTTTTATTTTATGAAAATAGTGAATAAAATATAACAATATGGAATCACCACGACATTCAATTGGAAGCAAAAGCATCAAGCCTCCAGTGCCATAAAAAAATCGAAGACTTGGCAAAAATGCTTTTAGTACATCTCATATTTCAGCATTGTGAAAGCTTCAGTCTAGTACTCAGACTTGAGATAAAGCATGGAGGAGTTGGGATATTTTATTAAAGATCAAGCGAAGATGAGATTTAATTTCCACCTTGATATTTCTTAGAAGCAACTCATTTTGACATATTAACACTGGTAATCATGATCTGAGAATGTTTCAAAAGGAGAATCTAACCTACCTTTAGAGGTCAAAGATAGTGAGGTATCAAAGAGGAGATGTGCGACTCCTTATTGTGTGATGATCAACAAGTAATATTTGGTGTCCTGTAGCCTCTCTCTAGTCGAAGTTTACTAGTGTCTTTAATTTTTCTCTTGCACCTATGTGTACTTTGAAACTCTATTGTTCGAGACGATTTTATGATGCTATTTTATGCATTTTACAGGTTGTTTTCATTAAAAGCTGGACTTTTTTTAAGTTCACCGTTTACTCTTAAAAAAAATATATTTGATGTAGTATAGTAAGCATGAAATTCAAAGTATGCCCAGTGATTGGATTTTAAGGTGGAAGCTTGTGCAATATGCCCACGGGCACCATATGGATTTCTTATCATCCCACAGACTGGTTTTTATACTCGCGTGATGTTAGTTTTCAGTACATAATCTACTATATAATTACTTTTGGTGTTGTTATATTGGTAATAAACCCTAGTGTTTGAAATATCTTGGATTATATCGTTTTCCTTTTACTGCTCTAATATAATGGCTTAGTTGTTGTTGTTTTAGTTGCTCTAATATATATTTGCTAATTAAATGGGAATATTGACAAAACGTTTCGCTCCATAATTTATAATTTTATTTTTTCAAAAAAAAAAAAAAAAGAAGAAGAAGAAATGGAGGAAACCTCAATATTTTATCTCATGATCTACATAGAACGATATCCAGCATGCACCTTCGTCTTTTTCGCTTTCACAGTCAACATCAAGTGATATAAGAGCTTCGGCAAACGCTCCAACAATGGCTGGAGATGATGAAAAGCAGTCCAGCCTCTCTACGAGAATAAGCACTGTTGAAGGGAGACTTGGCGCTCTTGAATCGACCATGGACAATATTGTCCAAGAAATCAAGAGGTTATCTCTCATATTCGATAATCGAAGTCTTATCGATGGTGCCTGCCGAAGAGGGTGTGAACGTTCATCGAACAATCTTCCTCTACTACCTCCACCACCATCAAGTAATTCTCATCCACTACCTCCACCACAACAATTTCCTTTCCAACGATCACCCCCGCTTAAACAATCATGTCAACCATCACCACCACCAAGATGTCCTCAATGACAACTTTCTTATGAAGATCTTACCAACGAGGAAGAACTCATCAACACCTTCTATCCTGAATACGATTTTGAAGACGAAGGTTATGATGGAAGGATGGCATAAGGGCGAGGCCCCTAGGCAGATGGCGAATCTTAATCCTAACAGAAGAGAAGGTTTTTTTTCTAACTTAGATAGGAGAAGAGAGGACCCAAGCCCTAACAAGTATAGCACGAAGATCAAGATTCCTTCTTTCAGTAGGAACCTTAACATCGAGTCCTTCTTGGACTTGGTCTATGAAATAGAGAAGTTCTTTGACATGGCTTACATCTCTAAGAAAAAGTATGTCAAGTTTGTGGCGTACAAACTCAAAGGAGGAGCGAATGCATAGTGGGACTGGTTGCAAATCACAAGAAGGCGTCAAGGCAAACCACCTGTGATGACATGGTGACGCATGAAACAACTTCTTCAAAGTAGATTCCTTCCACACGATTACCAATAGATTTTTTTCAACCAATTTGAGCAATGCAGATAAGGCCCAAGAACTGTTGCGGCGTATACAGAGGAGTTCTACCGCCTTTCGTCGCGATGCGATCTATCCTTGATAGAGAAGCATCAGACTTCAAAGTACATCAACGGGCTAAAGTACTTCATCCAGGAACATGTGAAAATCCAAGACGTGTTCTCTGTCGACGAGGTACAGAATAAAGCAATGAAAATTGAGAGGTCGCAGAGCAGAGCTTTACCTTTCAAAGGAGCAGCAGAACGGATATCCGACAACACAAGAGTTCAATAAGGTTCCACATCAAGCGAATGGCATCCAGCCCATAAGGTGTTGACACCCCTTCAGCTAATCCGGCGAGGCAACAACCCCCACTACAAAGGGAAAGGAGAATCTATATGCCAAGCTTGGGGTTGGCAAGTGTTATAGGTGTGGAGAACTTGGACGCAGGTCCATGAGTGCCCGAAGAGGAGGCCCATCAACATGGCGGCCTACGAGGATGAAGACGAAGTACTGATTGAGATCGAACTAGAAGATTCCGACTTTGTCAAAGAAGATTGAGAGGTAGCCACATGTGTGGTGCAGCGATTGCTATGCAACCAAAAGAACTCTGACACTACATAAAGGCATCAGATTTTTCTACTCAAGGTGTCAATAAAGAAAAAGATATACAATCTCATCGTTGATAATGGCAGTTGTGAAAAAATCGTCTCTACTGCATTGATGGACGATTTGAAATTAGAGACAGAGTCACACCCTCATCCATACACCATTGGGTGAATAAAGAAGGGCCCCTACATAAAGGTAATTAATCTTTATCAAGTCCCTATTTCAATTGGCAAGTTTTATCAAGATTCAGTTACCTGCGATGCTGTTGATATGGAACTATTGGGATGACTATGGCAACATGGCATCGATGCTACCCATCGAGGCAAGAGGAACATTTGCATTGTCAGTTGGGAGGGCAAGGGAATTGCCGTGAAGCCTATTCCACCACCACTGAAGACGACTAAAGAAGATAAGCCAAAGTTCACATCGATATGCAACCGAGGTGAATTCTTGGTGGAGTCCAAGAAGACAAAATAACGATTTTCTTTAGTTGTCAAAGAAGAAATCGACCAAACAATTGAAGTTCCTGATAAGATGAAGCCGATGCTGGAAGAATCCAAAGAATAGTTCATGATGAACTCCCGGACGAACTGCTGCCCATGAGGGATGTCCAGCACCATATTGATCTGATTCCTGAAGCGAGTCTACCTAACCTCCCACACTTCCAGATCAATCCAAAGGAAAGTGAAGTTCTAAGGAAGAAAGTCGAAGAACTGACTCAGAAGGGGCACATCAGAGAGAGCATGAGCCATGTGCGGTGCCGGCCCATTTGACGCCAAAAAAAGGATGAAAGCTGGAAAAAAAAGCATGGACAACCGTGCCATCAATAAGATCACCATCCGATATCGATTTCTGACTCATCTTAATGATATGTTGGATCGGTTATGAGGGTCATGCATGTTCAAAAAAATTGATCTGAGGAGCAGCTACCACCAAATTCGTATTAGGTCGGGAGATTAGTGGAAGACGGCGTTCAAGACTCCATAAGGATTATACGAGTGGATGATCATTCTCTTTGGACTATCCAATGCATCGGGCACTTTCATGGGAATGATGAATCAAGTGCTTAAGCCTTTCTTGAAAGAATTTGTGGTTATCTACTTTGATGACATCCTAATCTACAGTTCAAGTGAAGCCAAGCATCTCCAACATCTACAAGACGTGTTCATAGTGCTTCAAGCCAATGATTTATATATCAACCTGAAGACATGCAACTTCATGACTACAAGCTTGATATTCTTGAATTTTATTGTTAGTTCATAAGGAATCCATGTAGACGAGGAGAAAGTGAGGGCAATGAGATTGGCCTGCACCCAAGAGTGCTACCGAAGTAAGAAGCTTTCACGGCCTAGCTACTTTTTGGCGGTGTTTCATCTAAAACTTTAGTAGCTTGGTAGCACCCATGATAGACTATTTAAAGAATAAGGGATTTTTCGTCTGGACTGATGAAGCTGGAAGAGCTTTTGAACTCATCAAGGAAAGGCTTACTAATGCCCCTATCTTAAGCCGTTTCAAACTTTGATATGGTATTCGAGATATAGTGTGATAATTGCAGAGTGGGCATTAGAGCAGCACTCTCACAGAAAAAGAGACATATTGTCTTCCTCAGTGAAAAGTTAAATTAGACATGGCAAAAGTGATCTATATATGAATAGGAGGTATATACAATGTACCGTTCATTGAAGTTATGAGAGAGCTATCTTATAGCTAGTGATTACGTACTTTTTTCAAATCATCAATAATTCAATACTTCAAGAACCAAAAGCACATAAACAAGATGCACATAAGGTGGGCATCCTACTTTGAGCAATTCAATTTTGTGATCCATCACAAATCTGAAGAAGATAACAAAGTTTTTGATGCATTGAGTCGAAGAGTTTCACTGTTGGTATCGTTACAAAGTAAAATCATTGAGTTTTAATGCTTGAAGGAGCTATATACAGAGGACGAAGATTTTGCTGATATTTGAGAGAAGTGTACGTGACAACAGCTCGCACAGGATTTTCATACCTTGAACGAATTTCTTCTCAAAGAAAGTCGGTTATGTGTACCAAGGATTTCGTTGAGGGAGAAACTTATTAGAGACTTGCACGGAGGCAGACATGAAAGGCACTTTGGGAGAGACAAGACTACGGCAAGTCTTGAAGAGAGATATTATTGGCCCCAACTAGGGAAAGATGTAACTACAATTGTAAGAAGTTGTCTGATTTGTCAAGTTGCTAAAGGACAAGCCCAAAATACGGGATTCTATACACCTTTGCTCGTCAAGATAGTTGGGAGAACTTGAGCATGGATTTCGTGCTAGGACTTCCTCGCACACAAAAGAGAGTGGATTCCATCTATGAGATAGTTGATTGATTCTCCAAGATGGCGCACTTCATTCATTGCAGAAAGACTTTTATTCACCACATGTTGTCAAGTTATTCTTCCAAGAGGTTGTATGACTACATGGAGTGCCGAGTTTCTTTGTTTGGATCATGACAGCAAATTCTTAGCCACATTCTGGACTACTTTTTAGAGAAAATTTGACACATTACTGAAATATAGTAGCACGGCACATCCTCAAACTGATGGCCAAACGGAAATTGTCAACCGCATCTTAGGCAATCTATTGAGAAGCATATATGAAGACAAGTCAAAAGCGTGGGATCAAGCTTTCCCACAAGCGGAGTTTGCTTATAATAGCTCAATTAACAGCTCAACAGGTATATCACCCTTTACAATTGTCTATAGGAAGGCACCTCATCATCTCTTAGACTTAGCCAAGTTGCCCATTGAAAAAAAGTTTAGTAGTGCAGCTAGCGCCATGACAGAAAAAATACTATTCAAGAGGAGGTTCGATTAAAATAGGAGAAATCCAATGTGAGGTATAAGGCCGCAGCTGACAAGAAGAGGAGAGAAAAGATCTTCAAAAAAGGGGACATGGTAATGACATATTTGAGAAAAGAAAGGATTCATGTTGGGTCCTACAACAAGTTGAAGCCAAGGAAGTATGAGCCGTTCAGAATTGTAAGGAAGATTAATGATAACGATTACATTGTAGGTCTTCCAAGCGACATGGCAATGTCCAAAATGTTCAACGTGGAGGATCCCCATGAATATTACCCTACCAAGAAGCTATATCCAGATGATAACTTGAGAACGAGTTCTTTTGAAGAGGAAGGGACTGACGTAGGAGATCAAGATGAGAACGGCTGATTAAGTTACCTGTCGACAACTCCCTTCAGCTGTCAACAGGCTTTCACAAAAACTCAGTAGTTTACAGACCAGTTAACAGCACTCTTCACCTGTCAATAGGCTTTTACAGAAAGTCAGGGGATTACAGACCTGTCGGAAGCACTCTTCAGTTGTCGACGGGCCTGCTGCATTTTAGAGTTTTCTAGTTTGTTTAGGAGTTATTTTTCTGGGTCTATTTTGAATTTCATTTTGTTTTATTTCTATCTCTTTATTTTAGCTTCCTACTTAAAGTAATATTCTTCTTTTATTTTCCTATATAAGGCCATTGTATTCTATGTTTTATATCACTCAATGTCATTTGTCTTTTTCGCTTCCCCATTCTGCATCACATATTTAATTAGTTTATTTGTAACCATCATATTAAGTGCTTTCAATTTAAGTGCATATTAAATTATGTGATCCTACTTATTAAATATTATGTGCTACTATAAAAAGGCTTCTAATTGGTGCCACCTGCGATCTATTAGTACTGAATGCTTATTAAATTTATAGTATAATCGTTGTGGCAACTTCTTTATAAACTAATTATGGATTTGCAGTGATATATACTCTTAATCAAGTTCATATGCATGGCATTGTGCATTGTTTTATAATGCATATGATATATGGTAATTACATGATTAAGCAGGCTATTTCCTTCTTTCAACCTAATAAGTACCATTTGAATTATAATTACATATTTGCATGCTTAAAGAGGACAATATAAATTCATGTTATTGATTTCTTTCTTTCCTATATATTGCATCACAAATCAAAAGTATATTTTTTTCTCACCATTATATACATTATACTGATCATTGACTCCTGAATATTTGACATATGTTAATAAATTGCCTTGTTATATGATAAAATACACATGGAAAATTGATTTTAAGAGTCAGAATTATTTTATACTTTCATCGTTCACATATGAGATCATGCAACAAATATTATTTATGCTCAAATTAGGGGAAATTTTATTCTTTTTGGCTATGATATTTAATTATTATTATTGGGTTACTAATCCAATAATCGTCCCCTTTAAGGTTTTGAAAAGACCAAGGATGATATCGATGGTTCTAAAATACTACAATGATATCTTGTTAACCTTATCATGCAATTTAAAACCTTCATAATGGCTGAAATAGTAGATGCTTAATCTTGCTATATGCTCTATGTATTTAATAGCTATATTTCAGATATATCTTAATTACATGTGATTAAAACATGACACTACTTGTGCATTCAATGACATTATTGCAAGTATAGATTTCTTAATTATTCATTATCAAATTAAATATATATGCTTTGTCATCAATACTTGAATAATCAAATTCAATATATATGCTTTGTCATCAATACTCATTGACTTTGTCACAAATCATTATGAAATTATTTGTTTACTTTTGAAATGAAGACAACAGTAAAATTTCATAATTGCCTTATAATCTCATATTGCTCCCAAATAGGGGAGACTCTAACTATCACCACTTGAAAATAAAAAGCAGATAAGCTATGATTTGATCCTGGACTTTCTAAAGTCTGATTAAACAAAGGGTCTTTCTAAGAGTGTGGTTCTAGATACATCAAGGGAGATATGGTTAAATCTATAAATTAGAGCACTCACAGCAGGAACACAATCTTCTTTATTGGCGAGTTATTTCCATGAAAGAGGTTCAATGTGGTAGAAATAAGATAGACTGGTGATACTTGTTTGGAGCATCAAATAGGAAATGTTTATATCTTATTTATAGCATTGTGTAGCTACTACCCTTTCTTTAAACGATGCTCTTATGATACAACTAGTTAGGTTGAGATAAACTTTTAATAAGTCCAATGAACGAATTGTAGAGGATATAATATTCAGTTGTAGTACCCTTAGAGGACTTACCTATGTGAGAAGAATCATGACGGTCACAGTTAGGGATAGGGTTGACTGATTGGGAAAGGGATAGTGTGGTAGATTGCACAGATATTATGTAAAAGAGATAAGGTTTAGAATCAACCTTAGTGCTTGATCATTCCACAAATGTATTTCAAATAGTTAATATACCCTTTCCTATCTCCGTTATAGCATGGGCTATACCGAGTCGATTCTCAGGGAGAGCTTGCGATTGAAGCGTTACGGTTGGTAGTGAAGATAGAAAACGAAGATTCTTCTTTGTTTTAAAAGAATAAAAGAATTGTGGAAAAAGAAATGAAAGAATCGGTGGAGTTGTGCATGATGGAAAATGAAAAGAAATCAAAAGGAGATTTGCTTGGAAATAAAACTAAAAGAAAGAAAACTTTGAAGAAGATTTTGAAGGTGGAGAAAACCATGACTAGCTAACCTTACTACCTTGCTAAAAACTTACTAAACTCCGTGATGGTGAATGCGTGCCTCATGTTGATTCATCGGCATATGTTTGTCTTGCGTGTTGGTCTAATTACTTTCCCACTTTGATGACGGGTGATCACACTTGGACTTGTCTTGTAGACTCATAGATGTCATTGGCCTACAAGATAGACTTTCAATAATGGAATCAAAAGAGCGACACACAAGGGATGCTAATGAAGAAGATACAACATTCATTAATGAGAGTAAAGAAGTTGTACAACAAATAGCATATGTTTGGTGATCCATCTCCATGTTCCATCAAGGCACTTGTTCTAAAGACAAGGCTCTAAATGAGGCACACATGAATCATATGGAGAATTACAACAAGAATTTGCCAAGCAATGAAAGTAACCCATCGGAGAAGAGAAGACCATACAACTTGCAAGATTAAAGATAGCAATCACCCATGAGTTAGTAGTTAGCAAGGTTAGTGGTTAGCTAGTTCGTGTTAGAAATTAGCTACTAGCCATTACAAGAAAAGCAAAAGCAAAGCATGAATAAAAGTGCAAGTAAAGTAAAGCTAGAAGTAAAGAAAGCAAGAATTACTAGAAAATGCTCAAGTAGAGAAGAAGAGAATGGATCAATCCTTACTTCACAAGTTGTCACACCTTGGTATACACAAGCTCTCTCTCTTACAACTCTCTTTTGCAGAATTTCTAGGGAAGAAGAAGGAGATCTAAAGAACTAAATCCTAGAGAAAAAATACAAAATTACAAAGCTTCATCCTATCATCTCTCCTCTTCTGTTCAGTCTTTTTTCGAAGGCCCTGGTCCTGTATTTATAGGCCTCAGAGAGAAGTCTCCAGAAGCCGGATAGGTGGCAGGAATCTGGGCCCTAACAGACTCGCAACTGCCGCAAAATTGCGGCATTCTTCTAGAAATTGCGGCAATCATTAGGTTGTAGGGCAACGGATTTCTGTTGCGAGGTTGTTAGAAGTTGTTAGCCACGTGGGTCTTCTGGAAGAGTGAGCTGGCGCGTAGAATTCTCCAGATCCTGGGTTCAAACTTGGGCTCTCTTTGGGCTTTTTAATTAATCTCTTTAATTATTGCTAATTAAAGTGATTTTGGGCCTTTTCTCATTTCAGATGTGGACCTGTAAAAAATAGAGAGAAAAGGATTAGAAATCATATTTTTATTTGTAATATGCATGGGAATAATGTGGTAAAATATGCAGAATTGAATACCAATCACACCCCCACACTTATTCTTTTGCTCGTCCCGAGCAAAACAAAGAAAAGAAAAACTATACTACCAATTTATTACACCACTTTCGCAGGTGACGCGATTGCACTGAGCACGTGTAACAAGCCGTTAAACCTCTAGGTTACCCTAGAGGAGGAGTGTTGTCTCCTGAGGGTTTTCAGCGGATTACACCCACAAAATCCATAAAGAAAGAAGACAAATGTTAGTGTTTTGAAAACGCATTTTGAAAGAGAGACAAGTTTTCAAACTATTTTCGCAAAAATATAAGTGATCTAAGGTCATAAGTCCACCTATAATCATTCTTCCTCAAACTTAGTCTCTATGCAAGATCTTGTCTTCAATTAAGGTAAGAATTCAAAATTGGATTGAATATTTTATCCTTCATAAAACCTAGATAGTATGCACACCGTGACAGTGAAGATTTCTGGGATTTCAACTCTAACCATCAAGCCATTTATTTATCTATATATATATTATTTTTTTCTCTTTTTTTCTTCCCTTAGTTTAGGCTTTCTAGTTCACCCATGTAACGAGCCTATAACCGATGAATCCCAAACCAGTCGGTCTTAGGGCACCAGATGAGAAAACATCCCTCGGGTTTAAGGACTCAAGTGAAAAAGGCCACGAAACTAAGGGGATTATTTATTTCCTTTATCACCGTTAGGCGTGAATAATCATGCTTCTTGAGGCACAATTATCCTGCTTAATAAGTGATGTTTTATTCACATATATATTTTTTTTATTTATATTTTTTTATATATGGCATTTTAGGTCTTTGTTTCCATCCCAAAAATGTGTAAGTGTGAAGTGCATACTTATCTAAGGCAAAAAATTCAAGATAAAAATATCTCCTCAATTTTTCTTACTTAGCCTATAATTTCAAACAAGATTTATTATTTCAACTAGGTTTAAGATGTCATAATTAAGGCTTTCTTAATTTCTAAGATACATCTTAATTTCTTAAAAATAGATCAAAACTTTGTCTCTTATTTCAAAAAGTTTTTTTTTATTTTTATTTTTTTATTTCTAAAAGAAATGTAAAAGAAAGAAAATCTAAAAATTTCTAAAAGAAGTATAAAAGAAAGAAAATCTAAAAACTCTATGTTAGTAAACCCTCCCCCACACTTATTTCATGCATTGTCCTCAATGCATCATGATATATGTATGCATGAAAAAATAGAGAGGGAAGGAAAAAATTACCTTAAGGTGGTGGTTCCGGTGATGGTCTGATTGGTCCACGAAACATGGCCCAATCAACTTTGCTTTGGGTTTTGAGGAACCCACCAGAAATATCATGAATACAACCCACTAAAAAGATAAATCCATGAAGGATCTTTCTTAAATATTTAACCCCATCTAATTTCCATTTTCATAATTAATTTCGGAGTCAAATTTGTCAACCACCTTATCCCAGAATGGTGTATGAAATGATAGAATGGTTGACTTGGACTCAGGAAGGACAGGAACTAATACCGACTCAGGAAGGTGACTTAAGTCGAGTAAAGGTTCAGGAGTCGAAATGAGTTCAGGAATTGGGTCCAAGTCAAAAAGTTAAAACTCCAGTCCACATGTATTGTCCAACAATGGAATGTGACCTAATATGGGTGATATCTCTTTACTTCCAATATTAAGAAATTCTAACTCATCACCATACAATTCTTCAAAACTAAGGTCAACATCTTCCGCCAGATTGTACAATCAGTTTCAGAAGTAAAGAGATTGTAAGAATCAAGGTCACATTCCTCATGGAGTTCAAAAAATGGAGAACTTGCCAATTTGTTAATGGGATTTTCAAAAGTATAGAATTGGGCAAGTTCAATATGATCCTCAAAGATGGGTGATTCAACTTCATTATGAATTGGAACAGGATCCAATGTAGACTCCGGGAAAAAATTGAAGTCAGGTAAAGATACCGGAGTCATTATTGAATCAGGAAAAATATTGAATCACTAAGTTGGGGTTCAAGATCACATTCCTCATGTAGTTCAATTCCACAAAAATGTGAACTTGCCAATTTATCAATGGGACTTTCAAAAGTATGAAATTGGTCAAGTTCAATATGATCATCATAAGAGATTGGTGATTCAATTTCACAATGGATAGGCACTGGATCCAATACTGACTTTGGAAATGGAGTGAAATCAGATAAAGATACAGGAGTCATTATTGGATCAGGAAGTAGAATTGAATCATCAAGTGGAAGTTCAGGATCATATTCATGTTCAATTTCAATTTCAGGAAAAGGAAAACTTGCCAAAAATGTCAATGGGTTTTGAAGTTTGGACAAGTTCAGGTGGTTGTGCTGAAATTGAATTAAAACTACATGACTCATCGGCTTTAACAGAATGGCTAGTGACACCAGATCTGGTCAAACGGTGAGAACGTAAAGATTCAACCATCATATCTATGTCACGATTTCTAGCATTTTGAGCATAAGTCGTGTCTTCAAGCATCTTTCCATAATTGATGAATTCATTGGTTGGATGAAAAGATGAAGTGTCTTGGAAGTGATAGTGAAATTGTGAGTCCATCAGATTTTGTGATTTGTGTTTGGACTCATACATACTCATTTCCAAATTTGATGGTGTTCTATTTTGGACTGGTGGAATTGAGTATGTGTCTTGAAAATATTGTGGACTGGGAGAAGAAGAAGGACAAGGTGGTTGGAAATTATGCTCGGGGTAAGTGAATCCCCAATGACTCGGTGAAGAGTTGAAATTATTATGGAAATTATAGTTATTAGATGGGGGGTATGAGTCATATTGATTCGGATAAGGCCAACCCGGCGTATGTGGTTGGTGCATATTGTAAAACGCCGGGTTGGAATTATCCGAATAGAATGGAGTCTGTGTGAAATATGGATTATTATTAGGATGGAAAGAATTATGATTGTTGAATGCCATATCACACAACGAAATACAAACAAAAAGAAACAAACAAATAAACAATCAAGAAAGAAAAAATTCTAACCTAAGTTACGGTAGACCTATGACCTAGACGACTCCTAACTGATTAGACCGTCCACGGGAGGTTTAGTGTAGACTTTAACTATAAGCGAATCAGCCAGGAAAGGACAAGGTTGGTGGGAGGTTTTCCGTCAGAGACGTTCCTTAATTAAGTAACCAGCAACCTTCGGGCTTTCGGCCCTCAATCCCTTTCCTAGACACTGATTTTACAAAAGTCAATTTCTGACACTTTCCCCCCTTAGGATAATCTCCTAAGTGAGTCCGAGATGTCCCTAGGGCCAACGTCTATTTTTTTATTAAATTAGGCTTGGGTTAGTGAGTGCTGGGATGGTGGTTTTCGGGCTAAGGAAAGGGTAATGAAATCCCCCACCTTATCTTATTTATGGGTTAGTGCCCTTAAAATTGATTTGGTGCAAGTGTACAAGATATATAACTAGGATTCACTCAAAGCATGAAAATCAAGCAAGAGATGATTCCTAATCTACATGCAATGCAAAACGTACCTTGCCTCTAGCACTCTTCAACAGTAAAAGTAAATGAATTGAAAAGACACGTGCTTAGAAATGCAAATGTCTAATCAATTTTTAACGTTTCAACCAATTTTTACTGTTGTTTATTTAGCAGGAGTATGGTGAAGCATACAGGAAAAGAATTATTGCAGCAGATGTATTTTGCAGAGCTGCAAACCCTGCAGAAAAATTGTTAGGAGTTCACTCCTCCTTGCCGCAAATCTGCGGCTTTTGCCGCAATTCTGCGGCAATTCAGAGGGATCCTGATCTCTGCTTTCTAGAGCAGAGGCCCAGGTCCACTTATATGTCACTGCAATGCAAATTTTCCTGTTTCTTCACCTATAACCTGCAACAGAGAAGAAAATGCGTTTAGTTCTTCACTTTAAACCAAAAACCGTTGCTCTCCCCGGCAACGGCGCCAAAAATTTGATTGGAAAAGGGATAGTGTGGTAGATTGCACAGATATTATGTAAAAGAGATAAGGTTTAGAATCAACCTTAGTGCTTGATCATTCCACAAATGTATTTCAATGGTTAATATACCCTTTCCTATCTCCGTTATAGCATGGGCTATACCGAGTCGATTCTCAGGGAGAGCTTGCGATGGAAGCGTTACGGTTGGTAGTGAAGATAGAAAACGAAGATTCTTCTTTGTTTTAAAAGAATAAAAGAATTGTGGAAAAAGAAATGAAAGAATCGGTGGAGTTGTGCATGATGGAAAATGAAAAGAAATCAAAAGGAGATTTGCTTGGAAATAAAACTAAAAGAAAGAAAACTTTGAAGAAGATTTTGAAGGTGGAGAAAACCATGACTAGCTAACCTTACTACCTTGCTAAAAACTTACTAAACTCCGTGATGGTGAATGCGTGCCTCATGTTGATTCATCGGCATATGTTTGTCTTGCGTGTTGGTCTAATTACTTTCCCACTTTGATGACGGGTGATCACACTTGGACTTGTCTTGTAGACTCATAGATGTCATTGGCCTACAAGATAGACTTTCAATAATGGAATCAAAAGAGCGACACACAAGGGATGCTAATGAAGAAGATACAACATTCATTAATGAGAGTAAAGAAGTTGTACAACAAATAGCATATGTTTGGTGATCCATCTCCATGTTCCATCAAGGCACTTATTCTAAAGACAAGGCTCTAAATGAGGCACACATGAATCATATGGAGAATTACAACAAGAATTTACCAAGCAATGAAAGTAACCCATCGGAGAAGAGAAGACCATACAACTTGCAAGATTAAAGATAGCAATCACCCATGAGTTAGTAGTTAGCAAAGTTAGTGGTTAGCTAGTTCATGTTAGAAATTAGCTACTAGCCATTACAAGAAAAGCAAAAGCAAAGCATGAATAAAAGTGCAAGTAAAGTAAAGATAGAAGTAAAGAAAGCAAGAATTACTAGAAAATGCTCAAGTAGAGAAGAAGAGAATGGATCAATCCTTGCTTCACAAGTTGTCACACCTTGGTATACACAAGCTCTCTCTCTCTTACAACTCTCTTTTGCAGAATTTCTAAGGAAGAAGAAGGAGATCTAAAGAACTAAATCCTAGAGAAAAAATACAAAATTACAAAGCTTTATCCTATCATCTCTCCTCTTCTGTTCAGTCTTTTTTCGAAGGCCCTGGTCCTGTATTTATAGGCCTCAGAGAGAAGTCTCCAGAACCCGGACAGGTGGCAGGAATCTGGGCCCTAACAGACTCGCAACTGCCGCAAAATTGCGGCATTCTTCTAGAAATTGCGGCAATCATTAGGTTGTTGGGCAACGGATTTCTGTTGCGAGGTTGTTAGAAGTTGTTAGCCACGTGGGTCTTCTGGAAGAGTGAGCTGGCGCGTAGAATTCTCCAGATCCTGGGTTCAAACTTGGGCTCTCTTTTGGGCTTTTTAATTAATCTCTTTAATTATTGCTAATTAAAGTGATTTTGGGCCTTTTCTCATTTCAGATGTGGACCTGTAAAAAATAGAGAGAAAAGGATTAGAAATCATATTTTTATTTGTAATATGCATGGGAATAATGTGGTAAAATATGCAGAATTGAATACCAATCACACCCCCACACTTATTCTTTTGCTCGTCCCGAGCAAAACAAAGAAAAGAAAAACTATACTACCAATTTATTACACCACTTTCGCAGGTGACGCGATTGCACTGAGCACGTGCAACAAGCCGTTAAACCTCTAGGTTACCCTAGAGGAGGAGTGTTGTCTCCTGAGGGTTTTCAGCGGATTACACCCACAAAATCCATAAAGAAAGAAGACAAATGTTAGTATTTTGAAAACGCATTTTGAAAGAGAGACAAGTTTTCAAACTATTTTCGCAAAAATATAAGTGATCTAAGGTCATAAGTCCACCTACAATCATTCTTCCTCAAACTTAGTCTCTATGCAAGATCTTGTCTTCAATTAAGGTAAGAATTCAAAATTGGATTGAATATTTTATCCTTCATAAAACCTAGATAGTATGCACACCGTGACAGTGAAGATTTCTGGGATTTCAACTCTAACCATCAAGCCATTTATTTATCTATATATATATTATTTTTTCTCTTTTTTTCTTCCCTTAGTTTAGGCTTTCTAGTTCACCCATGTAACGAGCCTATAACCGATGAATCCCAAACCAGTCAGTCTTAGGGCACCAGATGAGAAAACATCCCTCGGGTTTAAGGACTCAAGTGAAAAAGGCCACGAAACTAAAGGGGATTATTTATTTCCTTTACCACCGTTAGGCGTGAATAATCATGCTTCTTGAGGCACAATTATCCTGCTTAATAAGTGATGTTTTATTCACATATATTTTTTTTATTTATATTTTTTTATATATGGCATTTTAGGTCTTTGTTTCCATCCCAAAAATGTGTAAGTGTGAAGTGCATACTTATCTAAGGCAAAAAATTCAAGATAAAAATATCTCCTCAATTTTTCTTACTTAGCCTATAATTTCAAACAAGATTTATTATTTCAACTAGGTTTAAGATGTCATAATTAAGGCTTTCTTAATTTCTAAGATACATCTTAATTTTCTTAAAAATAGATCAAAACTTTGTCTCTTATTTCAAAAAGTTTTTTTTTTATTTTTTTTATTTCTAAAAGAAATGTAAAAGAAAGAAAATCTAAAAATTTCTAAAAGAAGTGTAAAAGAAAGAAAATCTAAAAACTCTATGTTAGTAAACCCTCCCCCACACTTATTTCATGCATTGTCCTCAATGCATCATGATATATGTATGCATGAAAAAATAGAGAGGGAAGGAAAAAATTACCTTAAGGTGGTGGTTCCAGTGGTGGTCTGATTGGTCCACGAAACATGGCCCAATCAACTTTGCTTTGGGTTTTGAGGAACCCACCAGAAATATCATGAATACAACCCACTAAAAAGATAAATTCATGAAGGATCTTTATTAAATATTTAACCCCATCTAATTTCCATTTTCCATAATTAATTTCGGAGTCAAATTTGTCAACCACCTTATCCCAGAATGGTGTATGAAATGATAGAATGGTTGACTTGGACTCAGGAAGGACAGGAACTAATACCGACTCAGGAAGGTGACTTAAGTCGAGTAAAGGTTCAGGAGTCGAAATGAGTTCAGGAATTGGGTCCAAGTCAAAAAGTTGAAACTCCAGTCCACATGTATTGTCCAACAATGGAATGTGACCTAATATGGGTGATATCTCTTTACTTCCAATATTAAGAAATTCTAGCTCATCACCATACAATTCTTCAAAACTAAGGTCAACATCTTCCGCCAGAATTGTACAATCAGTTTCAGAAGTAAAGAGATTGTAAGAATCAAGGTCACATTCCTCATGGAGTTCAAAAAATGGAGAACTTGCCAATTTGTTAATGGGATTTTCAAAAGTATAGAATTGGGCAAGTTCAATATGATCCTCAAAGATGGGTGATTCAACTTCATTATGAATTGGAACAGGATCCAATGTAGACTCCGGGAAAAAATTGAAGTCAGGTAAAGATACCGGAGTCATTGTTGAATCAGGAAAAAATATTGAATCACTAAGTTGGGGTTCAAGATCACATTCCTCATGTAGTTCAATTCCACAAAAATGTGAACTTGCCAATTTATCAATGGGACTTTAAAAGTATGAAATTGGTCAAGTTCAATATGATCATCATAAGAGATTGGTGATTCAATTTCACAATGGATAGGCACTGGATCCAATACTGACTTTGAAAATGGAGTGAAATCAGATAAAGATACAGGAGTCATTATTGGATCAGGAAGTAGAATTGAATCATCAAGTGGAAGTTCAGGATCATATTCATGTTCAATTTCAATTTCAGGAAAAGGAAAACTTGCCAAAATGTCAATGGGTTTTGAAGTTTGGACAAGTTCAGGTGGTTGTGCTGAAATTGAATTAAAACTACATGACTCATCGGCTTTAACAGAATGGCTAGTGACACCAGATCTGGTCAAACGGTGAGAACGTAAAGATTCAACCATCATATCTATGTCACGATTTCTAGCATTTTGAGCATAAGTCATGTCTTCAAGCATCTTTCCATAATTGATGAATTCATTGGTTGGATGAAAAGATGAAGTGTCTTGAAAGTGATAGTGAAATTGTGAGTCCATCAGATTTTGTGATTTGTGTTTGGACTCATGCATACTCATTTTCAAAATTGATGGTGTTCTATTTTGGACTGGTGGAATTGAGTATGTGTCTTGAAAATATTATGGACTGGGAGAAGAAGAAGGACAAGGTGGTTGGAAATTATGCTCGGGGTAAGTGAATCCCCAATGACTCGGTGAAGAGTTGAAATTATTATGAAAATTATAGTTATTAGATGGGGGGTATGAGTCATATTGATTCGGATAAGGCCAACCCGGCGTATGTGGTTGGTGCATATTGTAAAACGCCGGGTTGGAATTATCCGAATAGAATGGAGTCTGTGTGAAATATGGATTATTATTAGGATGGAAAGAATTATGATTGTTGAATGCCATATCACACAATGAAATACAAACAAAAAGAAACAAACAAATAAACAATCAAGAAAGAAAAAATTCTAACCTAAGTTAGGGTAGACCTATGACCTAGACGACTCCTAACTGATTAGACCGTCCACGGGAGGTTTAGTGTAGACTTTGACTATAAGCGAATCAGCCAGGAAAGGATAAAGTTGGTGGGAGGTTTTCCGTCAGAGACGTTCCTTAATTAAGTAACCAGCAACCTTCGGGCTTTCGGCCCTCAATCCCTTTCCTAGACACTGATTTTATAAAAGTCAATTTCCGACACTTTTCCCCTTAGGATAATCTCCTAAGTGAGTCCGAGATGTCCCTAGGGCCAACGTCTATTTTTTTATTAAATTAGGCTTGGGTTAGTGAGTGCTGGGATGGTGGTTTTCGGGCTAAGGAAAGGGTAATGAAATCCCCCACCTTATCTTATTTATGGGTTAGTGCCCTTAAAATTGATTTGGTGCAAGTGTACAAGATATATAACTAGGATTCACTCAAAGCATGAAAATCAAGCAAGAGATGATTCCTAGTCTACATGCAATGCAAAACGTACCTTGCCTCCAGCACTCTTCAACAGTAAAAGTAAATGAATTGAAAAGACACGTGCCTAGAAATGCAAATGTCTAATCAATTTTTAACGTTTCAACCAATTTTTTACTGTTGTTTATTTAGCAGGAGTATGGTGAAGCATACAGGAAAAGAATTATTGCAGCAGATGTATTTTACAGAGCTGCAAACCCTGCAGAAAAATTGTTAGGAGTTCACTCCTTGCCGCAAATCTGCGGCTTTTGCCGCAATTCTGCGGCAATTCAGAGGGATCCTGGTCTCTGCTTTCTAGAGCAGAGGCCCAGGTCCACTTATATGTCACTGCAATGCAAATTTTCCTGTTTCTTCACCTGTAACCTGCAACAGAGAAGAAAATGCGTTTAGTTCTTCACTTTAAACCAAAAACCGTTGCTCTCCCCGGCAACGGCGCCAAAAATTTGATTGGGAAAGGGATAGTGTGATAGATTGCACAGATATTATGTAAAAGAGATAAGGTTTAGAATCAACCTTAGTGCTTGATCATTCCACAAATGTATTTCAAATGGTTAATATACCCTTTCCTATCTCCGTTATAGCATGGGCTATACCGAGTCGATTCTCAGGGAGAGCTTGCGATGGAAGCGTTACGGTTGGTAGTGAAGATAGAAAACGAAGATTCTTCTTTGTTTTAAAAGAATAAAAGAATTGTGGAAAAAGAAATGAAAGAATCGGTGGAGTTGTGCATGATGGAAAATGAAAAGAAATCAAAAGGAGATTTGCTTGGAAATAAAACTAAAAGAAAGAAAACTTTGAAGAAGATTTTGAAGGTGGGAAAAATCATGACTAGCTAACCTTACTACCTTGCTAAAAACTTACTAAACTCCGTGATGGTGAATGCGTGCCTCATGTTGATTCATCGGCATATGTTTGTCTTGCGTGTTGGTCTAATTACTTTCCCACTTTGATGACGGGTGATCACACTTGGACTTGTCTTGTAGACTCATAGATGTCATTGGCCTACAAGATAGACTTTCAATAATGGAATCAAAAGAGCGACACACAAGGGATGCTAATGAAGAAGATACAACATTCATTAATGAGAGTAAAAAAGTTGTACAACAAATAGCATATGTTTGGTGATCCATCTCCATGTTCCATCAAGGCACTTGTTCTAAAGACAAGGCTCTAAATGAGGCACACATGAATCATATGGAGAATTACAACAAGAATTTGCCAAGCAATGAAAGTAACCCATCGGAGAAGAGAAGACCATACAACTTGCAAGATTAAAGATAGTAATCACCCATGAGTTAGTAGTTAGTAAGGTTAGTGGTTAGCTAGTTCATGTTAGAAATTAGCTACTAGCCATTACAAGAAAAGCAAAAGTAAAGCATGAATAAAAGTGCAAGTAAAGTAAAGCTAGAAGTAAAGAAAGCAAGAATTACTAGAAAATGCTTAAGTAGAGAAGAAGAGAATGGATCAATCCTTACTTCACAAGTTGTCATACCTTGGTATACACAAGCTCTCTCTTACAACTCTCTTTTGCAGAATTTCTAGGGAAGAAGAAGGAGATCTAAAGAACTAAATCCTAGAGAAAAAATACAAAATTACAAAGCTTCATCCTATCATCTCTCCTCTTCTGTTCAGTCTTTTTTCGAAGGCCCTGGTCCTGTATTTGTAGGCCTCAGAGAGAAGTCTCCAGAACCCGGACAGGTGGCAGGAATCTGGGCCCTAACAGACTCGCAACTGCCGCAAAATTGCGGCATTCTTCTAGAAATTGCGGCAATCATTAGGTTGTTGGGCAACGGATTTCTGTTGCGAGGTTGTTAGAAGTTGTTAGCCACGTGGGTCTTCTGGAAGAGTGAGCTGGCGCGTAGAATTCTCCAGATCCTGGGTTCAAACTTGGGCTCTCTTTTGGGCTTTTTAATTAATCTCTTTAATTATTGCTAATTAAAGTGATTTTGGGCCTTTTCTCATTTCAGATGTGGACCTGTAAAAAATAGAGAGAAAAGGATTAGAAATCATATTTTTATTTGTAATATGCATGGGAATAATGTGGTAAAATATGCAGAATTGAATACCAATCATTGACCCCTAGAAATTCTCATGAGTTAGTTACTGTGAGCATAGTCATTAACGTTCAATATGCTCGCTCAATAGACGATGACTTACTCTATGTGTCTTTTGTCAATATATGGTAAAGAGTCTTAATTCAAGGATCATTTCATTATGTCTCTCAGATTGTGATGAGTTCACTACGGGTAAGTTCAAAGCTGCAAGCTACCTATCCCGAATCCATAGCATGAAGTTGCTTAACCGTTATTTATGTTTTATTTATTTTATTTTTATCTTTTCTGAAACTCAAGCTTGGGGGGATGTTGGTTTGAGTGAACACAACCCATGAGAAAGCTTGAGTTTTCTCACTTGTGTTCATTTTAGCTTATATGTCTAGTACCACATCGGATAGGAGATGGAAAGAGGGGTAGTTTATATATCATTCATGTTTCACTCTACTTGTTATGAGTTGTGAGTTGTGAGTTGTGGGTCGGGTTAACCACAAGTGCACGCTTGTTCCCGCACTGATGCCGGCGTGCGAGCAAGCCCCAATCAATCTTATCTGGACTTTTGTTTTTGACTCTCTCTCTCTCTCGTGGATTAATACATAATTCATAACAAGGTTTAAATAGGGTCTTAATGACTATTAACGGGCTGGCAAACCCTAAGCCTATATAAAAGAGCAAAATCAGAAAAGAAAAGGACAGCAGCAGAGCAACTGCAAAGGAAAACCTTCTCTCTTATAGTTCTTCTTTCACTTTGTTCTTAGTGTTCATTTAAGTAATTACTTTACAGGCAACCATTCCAAATCTGAGCAATGATCTAGGTTTACACTTACTGGTTTCTTTTCGAAGTGCTTTTATCGCTAGTTAACGGTGGTTGATTCATGTCCGAGCAATAGGGCATGGCTCAGTCTTCTAAAGCAATGATTCATCACGACTGCTCTCTCCTAGTCTAGAAATTTCTTTCTCACTTTCATTTATATAGATTGATATTGTAGTGGTCAACTCTGGGAATTCCCTAGGATCACGCGTCCCGCAGCACCAAGAGTATCACAAATGGAGACCAAGCTGACGCATCAAGTGTCACATTCAACCCCAAGAGAGAGACCTCGGGCTTACCCTGACGGTACACTCAGTCTGAGGAGAGAGAGATCTCAAGCCTCGCCCGGAATTCGCATCCAACCCCGAGGAGAGGACCCCGAGTCTCATCCCGGGAGCGCATCTAACCCTGAAGGAAAAGCTTCAGGACCAAGCCTCTCCCCAATCATCACAACACGGGTCTTCTATGAGGATTCTCGCCTTCATTGGAGCCATCTCAGCATCAGGATATCCCACGTTCCAAACGACTCCCTTATTTCAAAGGAGGTGGTAACGAATGACAGCGGATATCCCAGCATGTCAATCTCAACAATCAGTGCAACAATCTGAGCAGTTATAGAAGGATTCCAAAAATGAAATCATGTAGATATGAGGCTCCCAAGATCAGCGCCATCAGTTACGTTTCTTCAGGGTATTTATATCCCTAAATGTCCCTGAAGGAAGAGAGACCAGATGAGGGAGGGCTGCACCAATCTAAATCTGAAAATTGTAAACAAAGGGATGCTCCACTGAATTTCACTGTAACCCCCAAAATATAGAGAATTCACTCTTTCCTCCCGTAGTTTTCCCCACCGTAGTTTTTCCCAATTTGAATTTTCACGTAAAATCTGTCTCTGTCCGTTTACTGTATTGAATCTAAAATCACAACCTCGATTTAAACACCACTCCCTTCTCATTTGCGGCACGAGATTGACAGTTCAATCAACGGTGCTGGAAAATCTCCACCGCATCTATATTGCAGTATTATTTATTTGATATTGATGTTCTAAAATATCTCATTTATTACAAAATTTATAATACTGAAATTTTAAGAAAATATAGTAAAACCCCTACAGGGAGTTCCATAAAATAACCTTTACCAACCAATAAGATATAGTCTCCTTCTACCAACATTCTTTTGTCCAAATTTATCTTTAATAAGTAACTTCTCCCGAGTAACAAACCACGTAACTGATTCGGATGTCAACTTTGGAAAGAAAACATCTGAAACTTGAAAAAAGAAGGACACATTAAAAATTTAGAAAAGGTCCCACCGAGATTTGAACTCGGGTTACTGGATTCAGAGTCCAATGTCCTAACCACTAGACCATGGGACCAAGGACGACAACCGCAATAGTGATGTAAATATGAAGATAAGAAACACCGTTAA
Organism: Agave tequilana; assembly: GCA_038442645.1. Classification (NCBI taxonomy): domain Eukaryota; kingdom Viridiplantae; phylum Streptophyta; class Magnoliopsida; order Asparagales; family Asparagaceae; genus Agave; species Agave tequilana. The sequence continues at coordinate 53,245 of JAVJIF010006747.1, forward strand.
GCCCAATCACAACACCTCATTAGAAATGTAGACAAATGTAAGGCCTCATTTGGCAACAAGGATTAAGTCTCTAAAATCTCAATTTGAAAGAGTTTTAGACCCAAAATGAGTTAGTGAAAATGGGCCTTGTTTAGAAGTCGAAATGGAGTTATTGAAAGTGGAGTTTGGAGGCCCCCAAACCTTATTAAACAAGGGTTATTGAAACTCCACTTTGAGTAGATTTTTCATTTCAACTTAAAAATAACCCTAGTTTCATTTTAACTTATGTGTAACCACGGTTGCAGAAACCATGTTGCCAAACAAAGTGTTTACTACTCTGAAAATTTCCCAACCGCTACTTGAAATATGCTGGCCGATAAGACAGCCTAGCCTAGATAGTCTGTGCAGCCTTTAGTATTTTGGTCGTAACTATCAGCAAAAAGCTCCGATCGAGGCGAAATGAGAACCTTAGAAACTAGACCTCCTTATAGATCCAGTGGTGTATAACTTGATGGGTTTCGGCTCAAAATGAGAGACTGAGACAGGTTGAAAGTTACAGCATAACGCATGATTGCGACCAGACAAAGTAAAAGAGTCTAACACGACTGCTAACTACAGTAAACAATCGATACAGACAGATATGAGGTAATAATGAAAGACAAAGATATGTACCCATAGATATGATTGATCAAGCAAATATACACAAGATAATCTAACAACACGAAATAAGAATGTGGGCTCCAAGCCATGCAAATGAACAATTCAAATACAAACACATTGTGATTTAATTCAGAACACACTTAAATTACACCTACTGTTATCCGATCGGGGTTTTCTCGTGGAGCCAAATTGATTGAAAGTGATAAATAAAGCAATAAAGACTGTAGTGGTCAGTTTTTGACCCCGCGAGATTACGATACGTGTCCATGTAATCCCTGAGTGGATGCGTGACACGTAGCCCTCTACCGATCATTTGAAGGAGAATTTCAGTCCCATTCAAACTCCATGCAGTTCAAACAGTTAGAAGATTAGAGATAGAGTCAGCTACAAGTATTCTTATCTTCAGGCCAAATTCACATTTGAACCTAGCAGTTACAGATCTGAAGCAGATTGATCATATCAACAGTTGGATGATGATCTCTAGATAAAGACGAATGTGAATTCTACCAATATAAATCAGGATGTTCATATAACACCTGTTCCCGGAATACGTACTCAGATACGTGTCCTAATTTTTCGCTTGAATTATTATATTTTTTTCAAATTTTTGTTTTGTATCTGGTCCGTATTCTGTGGATCGGAGTCCAGCCCGATCCCGGACTTGAGCCTAGTCCAGGATCTGGACTTGAGCCGGCCCGAGCCCTGGATCCTGAGCCGACTCATCTTTAGTAGTTTATCATTTTATTATTTTATTTATTTTTACTTTTTGTTTTCTTCTTTTCCCTTTTCTTTTTCCTCTTCCCTACTTTTTCTTTCCTTCTTTTCTTTCTTTCTTTTCTTTTCTTTTCTCCCTTCTTTTCTCCCCTGGCTCCCCCACGTGGTTGAGCAAACCCCCATCCCATCACCTGCCAACTACTCCCCCATCCCCTCGCCCATTTATCCTTCTCTTCCTACATCACTCTCGCACTATCTCACTCTTTCCCTCTCTTTCTCTTCTCCTTCTTTCTTCCCACTCTTCCTCCTCTCCCTTTTGACCATCGACCACCTGGCCAACCAGCGTCGTCAGCACCACCTCAGCCTCCCCAGGCAGCGTCACCCCCTGTGGCCATCTCTATATCTCTCTTCTCCCCTCTCTACTCTCTCTCTCTCTCTCTCAAAATCTCTCTCTCCTGATATCTCTTTTTCCCCTTTACACTCTCCCTGCACTCTCCATCTCACCTCACTCCATCTCTCCTTCACTATCGCCGGCCACCCCCTCTATCCTCGCTCTGCCAGCCACCTACTCCTCCTCCCAGCCGCCACCAGCTCCCCTCTAGTTCCTCCTCTCCCATTCGCATGCAGCCTAGCACCGCCCCTCCCCTCCTCTTCTCTCTCCCCGTGCACCACCAGCAGCCATAGCCCTGGCATCCTCCCCTTCTGGCCGAGCTCTCCTCCAGGCCAACCGAGCTTCTCCAGACCACTCCCCTCTCTATTCTCTCTCTCTCTTTCACTCTTTTTCTGGTCCTCCCTCTCCTTTGGTTCCTCTTTCTCGTCTATTCTCTCTCCTCTAGTCTATTCTCGCTCTCCTCTGGTCTCTCTCCAGTATGTCCTCTCTCTCCTCCTTGTAGGTCACCTAGAAGGGGGTGAATAGGTAACGTGCAAGTCAAATGCAAAACAATGTGAAATTAAGAACTAATTATGCAAACTTAAACTATTTTACTAACACACAAAGTATAACCAAAGAGTGAAACTGAATTCCCGGTGAAGGGCTCTGGACTGTCTCCTCAAGATTCCTCTAGATTAAAAGTTGAGGTGCTATTATAGCTCTCTTGGTTTAATACTTGTAAGAGCACAACTAACATCAAGCATGTGATGAATAAGCAAAGAATAAGATCATGCAAGATATTAAACAATCCCAAGCATATAGACATAAAATACAAGTGAGTTGAGAGAGAGATGAACAATCTCAAACACGGGAGAATAGTTTTGAGGTTCGAGCTACTTGCTCTACGTTCTCGCCTTCACCGCAATGAAAGATTTTCACTATAATCAATCCCGCAAGATCACTCAGTGTCACAACACCTACAACGAGCTCCCTAAAGAACTCTTGGACCCGCAAGTCCCTCACTTGGTCCTGCAAGAACAGCACACGCGAACCCGCAAGCTCGCCAAGGCCGCAACCTCTACAACTTCTCCAAGTACAAGGTGGAACACATTGTGATCACTTCACTTGATCACAAACAAAACACTTTCACAAAAAATGATCCCTAGAGGATGGATATAGTAATGAAAAGCTCAAGCTTGTGTGAGAAAACAAGATAAATCTTGTGGTGAAAAACTCAAGAAAAAAATCTTTTGAAAAAGAGCAAAAAATACTCTTAATAAACTCTTCTTTTATATGGAAGTTAAGCCCAAAAATTTGTTGAAAAATCTCTGAGAAAGATGGGAAAAATTGGCTCTAAAATTTCTCTAAAATCTTATCAAAAACTGGCCAAGAGAACCCCTATTTATAGGACAAAAATTAGCCGTTGGGGCTCAGAGCTAGGCCAAACTGGCCTGTCGGTCGACCAACCTATGGTCATAAAAATGATCGTTGGGGTTAGCGGTCGACCGCTCGGTCGACCGCCCCTAAGGCAAACAGCCTATCGGTCGACCGCTCGGTCGATCGGGACCAACCCGAGAGCTGAGTTGGTCCACTTTAGATCCCATAAAATCTCCAAACAAATCCACAAAATAAGTTCATGTAAGCACTTTTGAAGTACAAATATGTGTGATCAAAAATCAACACATATTACAAACAATTTGAACTATTTTTGAGGTATAGAAAATAAAGCTTAAAACTAAAACTGTATTTTTCAAAAACAAACTTTCTAAATGGAAATCAATTTTTTAAAACTTGTACGAAATACAAAAGCAAGATATTTAAACACATTTGAAACATAGTGTGTATGGATAGAATCCAATACACAAAGAAGATTTAATTTACTTATTTTTGACAATAAGCTCAAAATAAGTTTTGATAAATAAAAAACTTAAAAGCATGAACTAGAAATATCAAAATAAATTTTTCTAAACATTTGAACTATCAATGTATATCGACGAAATTCAATACACATATAAACCATGTAAACTTGTTTTGATGAAATCTATTCATGAAACATAAAGATGTATTCTTTGAAGCTCAAAACCAAAATTGAAACTAAAACTATTTCTTATGAAAACAGTATGTAAAGTTTGTGTGTAAATGAGCTTGAGCAATTCACAACTAATTTATCCTTTACATTTTGTCTAAAACAAAAATCTTAAAACTTACATGAGACTCAAGTCATGAAAATTTTTCTTGAAATCTTCTCTTCATCTTGACTTGATCCAAACTTGATCCATGAGCTAGACTCCTCTTTGAGTACTTGATGCGATCTTGAAGCGCGAGCTTTTGAATCAACATGTGTTAGTTTCAAAACTTGAATTCGAATATTTCATTAAAGCTAAACACCGACTAAGATCTTGGTAAAAATCTGAAATTTAAATAGACACAAGATCATTAGTACTATAACTACATGAGTTAATCATCATCAAAACTAGAGTGATGGGCCTTTGGGCCAACAATCTCCCCTTTTGATGATGATAAACTCATGGAGTTATATATGCATGGATTAAATATAAATTTCATAGAAGCTCCCCCTTAACTCATGCATAGCAAAAATAAATAGATATTCAATGAACACACATAAACAAAATATTAAACAAACATAAACATATATGCATAAACAAAAACAAAGCATGTATATATAAACACTCTCAATTCTTCTCCCCCTTTTTGTCAACTCATCAACAAAGGGGTGAAGAAAAACAAACAAGATAAATGTATATGTGACGTAAAATCATGAAGATGAGGGACATTAAGTTAACTCCTCCTGCATACATGCATTACATGAAGAAGGGATGACTAAACCCTAACCCATATAAGCAAAATATACAATGTCCAGATGGAGATGTTAAACTCCTCCTACACACGTGTACTATATAAAAAAAAGAGTTCAAGCTCTTCTTTATATAAAATACACTCAACATGAATTTATACATAGAGGAGATGCTAAGCTCTCCTTGAATATAAGCAATACATATCAAGAAAAATTTTGATATCATTTAAAACAATTAAAACAAAATAACAAATTTTGATACCTCTTGTAATCAACAAAAACATATTTTGTTAAACCAATAAACATAAATATTAAGATATCAATTTGAAGAATTTGATATCACTTGAAATCAACAAACAAATTTTGATAAATCATGAAATCATTTTAAGTTAAAGAATTTTTCTTCTCTCCATTTTGAAATGATGCATAAGCTTGTAGAAGATACCAATTAACATTTAGAATTAAGTCAAGTTTAGCATAAATAGTTTGTGCTATAAAGAATATATATTGACATTTTTAATTTAGCACAAAAAATAAATTATATATATGTATGATCAATTTAAATACCAATTGAAATATGATGTATACATATATAGAAAATAAGTATGAGTATACAAAAATTAATTTTCATGATAAATAAGTATATAACTCATAATTGTTCCCCTATCATGCACATGTTTAAATAATTTTCATTAAGGCACTCAAGGCATGGTCGCCCAATCAACCGCCTTATAGGGTAAAAGTTTTCAAAAATAAGGTTTTGAAAATAGTTATAGATTAAAAACACTATCAAGTAAAGAATAAATAACTAGTTTAAAATAGTTTTTTGAAAAAACTAGTTAAAAATCCTTCAAACATGAAACCAAATTATATATCTCGTGAAAACATGCTAAATACATAATAAATGACACTCAAGATTTATGAAGCATAAAAAATATGTGCTCATGAAAACAAAGTCATGAGTAAATAACAAAAAACTGAGTGTACAATAATCATGTGAATAACATATTCATAAATAAATCAATAAGGCTCAAAAACAAAACTCATATGAAAAAAATTTCTGAAAAACATGATATAGCATATAATCATGCAAGAATCATCAAAATTAGGACATACAATGTACAATCAAAATGACTACACAAAAGAAATAAGCATGTATAGCATGATGAGCACGTGTATCTCAAGAATTGTACATATATAACACAAGTTTTAACAAGATTTGCATATCAACATATGATATAGGCATATAAGCATTTAAAAATATTTTAAAAGTAGAGGATGAAATGGTTACTAAAACCAATGTAGTCAATTCATTTCTCCAAAACCACGAGGTGGTTCCCCCACCATGCTTCCTTGATAGTGATGTATCAATTTAGTGTGTCTTTCAAGTTCTAAATGTATCCACCACTAAGGCACCAACCCTCTTACATTTTGTGAGAGCCCACACCTACATCATAAACAAGTGGTGAAAATTTTGGTACCCATATCTTTTTGGGCCTATAGGAGTTAGTAGTAATATGAACTCAAATATTTTTATTTGCAAAATTTGAAGAATATAATCTATCAAAATAAAATTTTACAAGATGGCCTTTGCGGCCACAATGTGTACATGTGTACACTCTAGCATACAAATGAGTGTGATGTGTATAAGCATGGTTTGCATGAGAAGTATATCATGGGGTATGTGCATGAATATGTGAAATTTATTTCTTGCGAAATATAGATTCCAATCTAGATGGTTAAATGCACATTGGCTCAAAGTGGAGCCCAAACAATCAATGTTCTTCTTCAAAATAAAAATATCATTATTAATTTTTGAAGAAAAGACATGAGCATGAGAGACAAAAAAAAATTCACTTTAGAAATGGAAATCTTTTCTTTTTCTTTCAAAACAATTTCATTTTCAAAGACTAGTTTTCCTTCAAAACAAAATCTTTTTCTTTAGAAATCAAATCAACTTGATTTTTCAAAGATTCATTTTCTTTTGAAATAATTTCAAATTTATTTAGAAAGAGTCTTTTTCTTTTAAAATGAAATCATTTTTATTTAACAAAGAATTATTTTCTCTTTTCAACTTCTCATTTTCAATTTTTAGCAAATCATATTTTTCAAGAAGTTTTTGACAAACGATGCAAGTTCATCATATGGCATCTCATTATCTTCATCAAGTTCAGATTTGGAATTTAACTCAAGGGAGTCATCCCCATGGACCATGTAGCACATGTTGAAAGTAGCACTTTTATTATCCGATTCACTCTCCTTGTGATATTGTATTTGCTCACCAAGGGAGATAAGAGTGTTTCATACTACAAAAATCGAATCAAAGTTAGAAACTCTAGATAAATATTCATCATTTAGGGTTGCCTTTAAAGCATGAATGACTTTTGCATTAGCCTCAAGATGCTTGACTTTTGCAAAATATGAATTTTTAATGGTGGCAAGATAAACATGAATTCTTAGGGCTTTTAGATACATGGACATCTTAACATTCCAAATTTGAAAGTTAAGAATGTCAAACATAGGGGTGCAATGAAATCTATGTGTGTGTATAAACAAATATTGTGATAGCAAAAAGAGGATCTTTAACTCTAGGTTGTTAGACCCAAATCAAGAGCACCAAGCTCTGATACCACTTGTAGGTCACTTAGAGGGGGTGAATAGGTGACGTGCAAGTCAAATGCAAAACAATGTGAAATTAAGAACTAATGATGCAAACTTAAACTATTATACTAACACACAAAGTATAACCAAAGAGTGAAGTTGAATTCCCGGTGAAGGGCTCTGAACTATCTCCTCAAGATTCCTCTAGATTAAGGGTTGAGGTGCTACTGAGCACAACTAATATCAAGCATGTGATGAATAAGCAAGGAATAAGTGCATGCAAGATATCAAATAATCCCAAGCATATAACAATTAAGCACAAGTTATATCAAGCATATAGAGATGTAAATATATAAGAGTATGCAAGATATAAAACAAAAGTGAGTTGAGAGAGAGATGAGCAATCGCAAATACGGGAGAATTGTTTCGAGGTTCAAGCCACTTGCTCTACGTTTTCACCTTCACCGCAATGAAGGATTTTCCCTATAATCGATCTCGCAAGATCACTCGGAGCCGCAACACCTACAACGAGCTCCCTCAAGAACTCTTGGACTTGCAAGTCCCTCACTTGTTCCGGCAAAAATAATACACGCAAACCTGCAAGCTCGCCGAGGCCGCAACCTCTACAACTTCTCCAAGTATAAGGTGGAACACCTTGTGATCACTTCACTTGATCACAAACAAAACACTCTCACAACAAATAATCCCTAGAGGATGGATATAGCAATAAAAAACTCAAGCTTGTGTGAAAAAATAAGATAGATCTTGTAGTGGGAAACTCAAGAAAAAAACCTTTTGAAAAAGATCAAGAAAATACTCTTGATGAACTCTCCTTTTGATATAAAAGTTAAGCCCAAAACTTGTTGAAAAATCTCTAAAAAATGAGAAAAACTAGCTCTTAAACTTCTCTAAAATCTTATCAAAAACTGACCAAGAGAACTCATATTTATAGTGTCTCCAAAAATTAGCCGTTGGGGCTCAGAATCAGGCTAAACTGGCCTGCCAGTCGACCGACCAATGGTGATAAAAATGACTATTGAGGTTAGCAGTTGACCGCCTGGTCGACCGTCCCAAGACAAATAGCCTCCCGGTCAACCGCTCAGTCGACCTGGACCAAACCTGAGAGCTGGGTTAATCCAGTCGGTCGACCGCTCGGTCGACCGTCCTAAGGCATGGGCTCATGCATGTTTCTGTGCAAGTCGGTCGACCGGTCGGTGGACCGAACCATGTGTCAGTCGACCGGTCGGTCGGCCAACAACAGCCCAGAAACATATTTTCAAGATTTTTAAAAATCTTTTTAAATTCACTTTAAATCCCATAAATTCTCCAAATAATCCACAAAAATAAGTTCATATAAACACTTTGAAGTACAAATGTGTGATGAAAATTAACACATATTATAAACAATCTGAACTATTTTTGAGGTATAGAAGCTAAAGCTTAAAACCAAAATCGTATTTTTCAAAAACAAACTTTCAAATGGAAACCGATTTTTTCAAAATTTGTTCAAATACAAAAATAAGATATTTAAACACATTTGAAGCATAGTGTGTATGGCTAGAATCAATACACAAAGAAGATGAAATATACTTATTTTTGACAATAAGCTCAAAATAAGTTTTGATAAATACAAAACTTAAAATCATGAACTAGAAACATCAAAAGAAGTTTTTCTAAACATTTGAACCATCAATATTTAGGGATGAGATTCAATACAAATATAAACCATGTAAACTCGTTTTGATGAAATCTATTCATGACACATAAAGATGTATTCTTTGAAGCTCAAAATAAAAGCTAAAACTATTTCTTATGAAAATGGTATGTAAATTTTGTGTGTGTGTAAATGAGCTTGAGCAATTCACAACTAATCTATCCTTTACATTTTGTCTAAAACAAAAAACTTAAAACTTATAAACATGGGCCTCAAGTCTTGAAAATCTTTTCTTGAAAATTTCTCTCCATCTTGACTTGATCCAAACTCGATCCATGAGCTAGACTCCTCTTTGAGTGCTTGACGCGATCTTGAAGCACGAGGTCTTGAAGGAACATGTGTTAGCTTTAAAACTTGACTTCGAATCTTTCGTTAAAGCTAAACACCGACTAAGATCTTGGTAAAATCTGAAAGTTAAATAGACACAAGATCATTAGTACTATAACTATATGAGTTAATCAACATCAAATTAGGCTCTGGCTGCACCGGCTTTTCTGAGTTCAGAGTTAGACCCGAAGGTCTGTTCGTCGCATTGCGACACTTGATTCTCGGCAGTGGAGAATATCTTCCCCAGCGGAGTCGCCATCTTGTTTTCCATTATATTCGCAAAGGGGAAAACTTAAAAAAAGGGTTTTGAGGAGCTAAATTACAAGTATTCTTAAAAAGATTACAAATAGATCTCCTCAGAGATTCTGGAGAAGTGTGCCGATAGGAGTCTGGTCAGCGCGCGACCACTTTGTCCCTTTGACGATGCGAGCGATGAGATTCCCTTCTCGCCTGGTTCGGGGAATCAGAGAACAGGGTTGGTAGAACCCTCTTACTGCTTCTCAAAATCGCCTTCAATTAGGAATTCCTTCTCGCCTGGTTCCGGAGATTCCTTGAGAAGAAGAACGATGTTAGGGTATCAACACCCTGATAGAGAAAGCAATTCTCTAAGAGGTCTCTGAATTCGAGAACGCACGGTGCGTTATGAAGAAGTCTCTGCTTGTGGAGTCTTCTCTCTATTCTTTTCGGAAGAAGCCGTCCTTTTTCCTTGTGCCCCTGGTGGGCTATTTATAAGGAGAACAAGGGTATAATCGTCCCTTGAAGATATGGAAACAGATTGAATCAAATCTGTTTAAATCTGGAAAGTAGCCTTGCTGTGAGGCTAGGATCAGCTTCTGCGAAGCTAGAAATGGCAGGTCGGTTGACCTTCTTGATCCTTTTCATATCGTTGGAGGATTTCCCCTGATCTTCTTACTCGTTTTAGAAGAGTCAAGAGATTGTGCAATCAACTGCCAAACTTGATCTCTGATTTGATCTTAATTGGATTTGATCTGATTGAATCGGATCTCATCCAAAGATTTGATTGGTCAAAGGTTGACCATAGTAGACCAATGGCGGAGCTGCCCGCGTTGAGCTCGTAGCGGAGCTAGAGGCAGCTTCTGGCGAAGTCCGAAGAAACCCTTTGGCGGAGCTGGAAGTCCTCTGTGGCGAAGTTGCGAGTTAGCTTCTTGGCGAGGCTTCGAGTGGTATTAGCCTCTGAGGCGAGGCTATCCCTTTGGGCTCATGTGATGCTAAGTGCTAGCATCTTAGACCTGCTGAGGTCTGTTTAGAAACAATCCGGGTTCACTGTCTGCTTGCTGGATCAGTGGAGTTCAAGTTGCTTCCTTGTCCCTCTCGAGATGGGTGAAAACTGGTCTTCAGCTCGTCTGTACTTGTCTTTTGTAAATGTCAACAAGTTTAGACATTTGTTCGGACCAATAAGAATCTTGTCTTTTTTAAGTGTCAACACACGATGGACTTAATTACCCAGCAATAATAATGTCAAGAGTGGGTATTACCCAATTACTCCCTTGTTTGAATAATGGTATCTGTATATCAAAGTTCGAATGAGTTCTAATGGATGTACAAACTCCAGCGTGAACTGCCAACGGTATGGGACACTGGAAGGGGTTGACTAAAATAACAACAAAACTAATTATTATTATTGTTGTATAATTATAGTAAACTCTTGCTCGCCACTTGTGTGATACTATTTCTATGCTACCATAATTTATTCCAGATACTCTTGTTTATTGGACTGCACCTGCATGCTGAGTCCTGGCACACTACACTGTATACAATGATAATATCAGGAACGTATGTTACTTAATCACTCCGTCGTTCGGGTAATGACAGGATATCATGATTCGGATGAGTCC